>JAJJMC010014872.1:476403-509462 GCA_023531435.1 Papaver californicum
TGTAGTAGTATGGGGCTGGAACTGGGGATGGTGGTGGTGGTGACTTGACTGGTGGCGGTGGAGATGAGTAAACATATGGTGGTGGTGGTGACTTGATGGGTGGTGGTGGAGATGAGTAGATGTATGGTGGTGGTGGTGACTTGACGGGTGGTGGTGGGGATGAGTAGATGTACGGTGGTGGTGGAGATGAGTAAACATAAGGTGGTGGTGGTGGTGATGAGTAGACGTATGGTGGTGGAGGTGACTTCACTGGTGGTGGTGGAGATGAGTAGACGTATGGCGGTGGAGGGGATGGTGAAGGTGGAGGTGGGGACTTGTACAAGTATGGTGGTGGAGGTGATGGTGAAGGAGGAGGAGGCGACTTGTATACGTATGGAGGTGGTGGTGATGGTGAAGGTGGAGGAGGGGACTTGTAGACATATGGTGGTGGTGGGGAAGGTGAAGGTGGGGGTGGTGACTTGTAAACATATGGTGGTGGTGGGGAAGGTGAAGGTGGGGGTGGTGACTTGTAAACATATGGTGGTGGAGGTGAAGGAGAAGGCGGTGGTGGAGAACTGTACACGTATGGTGGTGGTGGTGATGGCAAAGGAGGAGGTGGAGAATTGTACACATATGGTGGTGGTGGTGATGGTGAAGGAGGAGGTGGAGAATTGTACACATATGGTGGTGGTGGTGATGGTGAAGGAGGAGGAGGTGAATTATACACATATGGTGGTGGAGGTGGAGAACTGTAAACATATGGTGGAGGTGGTGAACTGTATAGATATGGATCAGCAGAAACAGATCCTACATTGTAAGATACAAAGACTACAGCCATTGCAAGTAAAATTTGAGGCCATAGACGACCCCGAGCCGGGCCGCCACCTGAATTTCTCATATTATCGCTTCAGTATTCTTCCCTTTCTGAACCAAAATGTGATCAGAACTTTTCCTGTTTCTGTTTTTCTTCTCTCTGTTACAGAAGAGAACAAGATGATTAGAGAAGAAGACCGAGAGGAGAAGAGAAGAAGAAGAAGAAGTGCTTTTTAGTATTGGAAGAGTAGGTAGTATTTATAAGTGCTTCAAACTTTATGATCACAAAATGGGGTTGTGTCTTAAAATCACTTACTGTTTGTTTTTTAATCAATTTCTTAATCTTATTAACTTAGCTGTAATTTGCTCATTCAAAAATGTGTTGCAGCTTGCAGGCAGGGGGTTTTTCTTGTGTGGTGAGTTCTTCTTTTATTGACTTAAATTTATTTTTTTTTTTCGAGTCACATCATTTTACTAATAAAACATAGTAAAATTCTGTTTAAAGTAATTTTCTTATGAATTTTTTTCATATTTATTTATAGGTGTGTTAAGTAGTATTGAATTTCTGACTGTTTCTACTTAATCCTCTTATGATGTGGTGGTGTATTACAGCTTGTTCCTAGTAATGGAGATAGTGAGATACCCCCTATTTTGAAATGTTCTTATTCAAATCTCTGAAAAATCTTTGCATTTTTCTTATTATATATATAACATTTTCTTTTGCTTCTTAATTTGGCATTCTGAGAAATGAATTGTTCAACAATTTCTATTTAGGGACTTCTTTTTTAGTGATTTAAAAAAAAAAAAAAGTTCACTTTGATTTGGCCACTTCCAATGGGGGTAATTTTTCTTTTTTCTTTAGCTGTAAGAGTAATTTTAATTTTACCGAAATTGTGTTATGGATGGACAGTGAGCGCAGCATGTGGGATTGAATTGAATCAATTGTGTTTGCAGCTTTTTTTAAAAATGAAAATCTTAGTGTTATTATCAAAAAGATGGGTTTGTTCTGTAGTGGAGGGGAACAACTACTATTCTATGCAAGAAATTTTGATGATGAAGTTTTGTAAAAAAAATTCAAGTTGACCATACTGACCCTGTTATTGAAAAGAGACAAGTTCAATGATTTTCAATAATGTAGTACTTTCATGCATGGGGGGTGGGGGGTTATCAAATATGACCAGCAGCTTACATACAAAGTCAGCTTGATCGGCTCTACTGACATTTAATCTACAATAAGAATTTTCAAATACTGAACCACTGATTCAATAGCCACTTGATCTATACATTTTCCAGTAACATGTGTAGAATGAAATGCCAATAGCATTTTTTCAGCTGTCCCACGCCTGATATTTACATGGAAGAGTCATGATATAATACACGATGTAATCGGTGCATGGCCGTAGATGTACTAATCACTCTTGAGCTCTAAATTTATAACACAATATTTTCACCGGTGAACAACTGAGTTGTGTTTTCTACCGTTTTATTCATCTAATAACCTCACAAAATTAGTGCATGTTGAAATATAGTACAATGTTTGGGCTACTTATTCACAAATGGGTGTTCAAAAATCATTCATATGTGATTTTCAAAAGACAACGCAACCACAATGCCATATTAAAATGTACACATAAGTAAGTGAAACACTTTGATTTATCCCTCAAATATTTATTTATTTATTTTCATTGAGAATAAATGAAAAAGAAAAATGCCAAAGTCTCACACTAGACAAAAAAAAGCCAAGAAATTAGGTATTTATTGCATAAAGGAGTTTCCATTTTTTTTCCCTAGCCAACTACACTCATTAAATTGAATCTACTCTTATTCTCTTATTAGTAGAGGAGTTGCACAACATGGCATTGACTACCCTCCAACAAAGATAGATATAAACCAAGTACAAAACAACAAATTTTGCTATGAATTTTCAAATGGTGGTGTCCTTCTAAAAAGTTTGAAGAATTCAACACACATGACCTCCCAAAGAAGAAGAAATAGAAATCTTGAGCAGTGTCATTGCATGTGTGTTTTGATTGTTTTATTCCATTTTTTTCTAGGTTTAGTCATTTGGTTGGATTCTTGAAAATCATAAAGACATAAAGCTTAAAATCTACCTCAAAAATACAAAAAATTGCAACCAACTAAGATTTACCTTAGGGGTACATGAGTATTTATTCGATTCGAACAAATTTTATGCAAATCGTAATTAGTTCAGATGGTGATATTTATTATTGTTATTGGCAGATTAAATTCGAATTCAACGAACCTTCTCCAAAAGGTTAATCCTTTTCAAAAAGAAAGTTAAAAGAAAAAGAAGGAAATAATTCTCGAATGTTGGTCGAGTTGTGGATTTTGCTAGCGATAGTGACAATGGCATATATCATAGGCTACATAGAAAGAACCAAAAATGCTTCAATGAAAAAGAAAAAAACAAACAATTAAAATTTAATTAAAGAGATTAAAGTGTAATATCTATCATAATCCCCTTGATTTTAAACTAATTATCACTACAAAATTAAATAAAGTTGGTGTAGGAAAATTAAAGGGGAGGTTCACATTGATTTCACCAAATCCTATAAAAAGCTAAATAAAATGTTATTCTCCATCTTTCTCTTTTTTTGTGATTAGTTGCTACACTGAAGGTATATCTTTCTAGCTTAAGATCTGAACACCCGAAATTCTGTATAAAAGAGTTGGTAATCTCTCTTTGTTAGATTGCTAGAAATAGATCAACATGAGTGTAAATTTAGTGATGTTATTTAGTACATGATCACATGAATTATATGAACAGCATTGGCTTCAATGTAGTTTATACACTTAAGTAAGAAAAAAAAAATCAAAATCATGACAGCAATAGATGAAAATTTTAGAAGCTGAAAAATAATGTAAAAGGAAAATTTGGTCCAAAATCTTTTTAATCTATTTTGTTATCTTTGTTTTCTTACCCATCATATTTTTTAGAATTAATATTTATTAATCCATGATAATTCACAACCTAAATTATATTTTATTATAAATAGATTAATCTACGTGAAGCTGGTGCTATGATAAAACCAATACACCGGCAACGATACATGCATAAATGATAAAAATATTACAGAGGACTCCGTCCACTATTTGGTACATACCAACCACATGGAATCATGCTTTTTTTCCAACACTTATCATTTTAAAAAAATCCTAAGTCTAAAGTCTAAATTGGAATTCAATTTTCAAAACTAAAATAATCTGTAGGATAATGTTGATTTTGAATCCATTATACACAAAGAATCAATCATAATGTCTTTTGATTTCCACTTATCAACATGAACAAATATATTGATGCTATAATGCAAACAGAAAGTAAGTAAAATGAATGTATGCAATGAAAGAGACCCCATCCATAATCCCATTACACAAATTTTTAAAATGTTTTACCACTTAATTATTTATGTTTGTATGTAGATAGAAAGTTCACATGATTTCATTAGTCAAGGAAAGTATTATACTTGAAAAGTTGTCATAATTTCTAACCATGTCCGAGACATAATCCATTATTCTCTTAGTCCGACCACCATGAGCTAGAGGGGAAAAATGAATTGCATTAGGGGTATAGATATTTTTACTCTCTACACAGTGTAACGGACAGGGACGGAGACAGTTTTAGCTCTACACAGCCTAGACTACCGTTGGATCTCTCCACGGGTTTTCCTCTGAAATTCTCTCGGTCAATCTATTAGTTCCCTATTTATAATTGTATAAAAAAAACTTCTTGTATTTAATAGCTTGTTTATAATTATATAAAAAAAAACTTCTTAAATTTAATAGTTTATTTAGATATTATTTAAATAGTTATTTTTTAACTTCTAGAAATAAAAAATTTGAAATAAATAATTTATAGAAATTAAAAGGTTTTTTATGTAATAAGATATTTTTGTTTTTGACTTCGATGCCCAAACACTCTGTAATTGTTTATTCATTATTTACCCTATGAACAATCCTTTCCTACTATCAAGTATCAATCCTAATTCTGTCATCAATCAAATCTTATCATCACGAAATTTCCGAATTCCGACTCATAGTATATCCATAATACAATGCACTTATGCATGTGTATAGGCTATAGCGTCCAAAACATATTGATGAATTCTTGCAGTACCTTTGGTTTAAAGTTTTAAAGCATGCAACATGTCTATTAATGTGGGTTGCTTTGGATCCCAAATGGCCCTTGACTTGCCCAAGTCATTGCCTTTGGCGTTTTCGATTTTGGCTACACATCTTTCAATTGTTTGGACTCTTTAGAGCTTAGCAGCCTGGTGGTGGTAGCCGCCTCGAATCATCTTACCACTATCCATCCTTTTCCTTTAAATTTCTTACTCTATTTTCTTGGTATTTTCATTTGTCTAGACTTTACTTTTTCTTTTAATTAGTGGCTGCTCATTTCTTAATCTATATGTCTAATCAACTTTAAGTAGTGTTAATTACCTAGAGACCAAAAATTTCAAACACGAGAAAACAGAAAAGAAAATTCTCTAATTTTCTTATTTATTTGTTTGGGAATATCTTTTGAATAAAGTGGTTTTCTTTTTTCTACTTTAGTTCATAAATGTGGGTAGCCCCTACCATAACCAGGAAAAAGAAATCTATCTACAAAAATGTTAATCTCCACGAGTACAAATTGTAGTACATTGGACTGGTGGAAGAGATTCTTTACCAACTCGGTAAGGATATGCGAACGAACTTGTGGATCCTGGAAGGGAATAAGAAGAATTCATGTGTGTACTATAGGCAATGGCGGAACTAGGACTCCATCAAAAGATGAACTTGACTTGAGATATTGTAAAACATAAAATAGTTTTAGAGAAAAGCTGTCGTATGCCTTTAAGAGGTTTGAACCTGGATAAATCAGGCTCTAATTTCGCCCCTGATTATATGGATGCAATGCCCAGGCCAAGGCCGTACATCCATTGTCTTGACAATTTATTCAGTGAGAACGCCTGGAGGCATCCCAGCAGTATGGTCGTACGGAACTGTGGCCTGGCGATTTTTCACCTAGACTAAATGTAGTTACGTCTCTGAGAATTGTTACGGTCTACGGACATACATTCCGATCGGTGCCCTGTAATTTATCCGACACCTTTTTACCAACACCCTCGAAGGGGGATAATGGTAAGTCAAAAGTTTACTACCACAGTAAAAAAAAGGTGAATCAAAGACATTAGAAAATGTGCCTCTTGTGTTGTTGATGATTCAAACTCAATTATGAATCATATGAGTTTGTTAATAAAATTCCACTGACCTTTTAAAAATGGAAAATGGCAACACTAAGTTGTTAAATGGATTACACTTTCCTTCTGATTTTACTCTATTTTTCGCAACATTTTGCACTACTTGTGATGGCACAAACAATCAGCTAAAAAATAACTAAGTTAAATTTGTCATACTCCATGAGTCACAAAATCATCTATTCATCCAATATATATTTGTCGTCTAAACCCCAAAAAGAGAGACTTCAGAAGTGCACACTGATCCAAATACAGACGTGGATGTATGTATTTTTAAGGCACCTGCATCACAAGGAGCAAAGACAAGGAAAGAAAAATAGTGATTCACACTATATCTGATGCAAATGAACAGGCTATAGCCTATATGGAGGTTAAAGACCCGAGTGTCGTAATTTAGGTCAAAAAGGGTCCAATTTGATTGGAAACGGGCCAACGATCGTGACATGAGAGGACTCTGTCCTCTCATGGTCTTCAGATTTTAGCCAAATTCCATCGTTTAGGGCTTCAAACAGGCGTTTTTGCTATTTTAGGAAAGTTTTTGTTTTCTTAATAACTACTTGGTTAGGAATCCGTTTGGGTCGCCGTTTGCGGCAAATAGTTTTATTTTATGAGTACTTTCAGTATTTTAGGTCGACCAAAATTTGCCAAAATAGCAAATTAGGGTTTGAGTCGGTTTAGCGGTTTTTTCATCCTTTCTTGACCAGCAAGTTAGGGTTTTTCCCCAAGTCTATAAATAGAGTCCTCTATGTATTATTTTTGCGGAGTTCAATTTGATTAATAAGAATTATTTTCTTAAACTTGTTCAAGTTTAATCGATTATTGTTTATAGTCGGGAAACCGAAGTCTAAATAATTATCGTTGTTCATAGTCGATATTCCTAGGAATATTTGAAGTCTGAACAAAACCTCTCTTTTCTTTCTTTTCTTTATTATCCGCTGCATCAGTTGGTATCAGAGCAAAGTCGATTCTAGGGTTGATAAGATGCCACCAAGAGTAGCAATCGGTCAGGGTCGAGGTCGAGGTCGAGGAGGAGGTCCAGAAGGTTTTATTCCATGGAGATCTAGAGAAGAATTCATTGAAGATGTCCAAGGTTTGCTGGGTCGGTTTAACCTTCATAAGGAAGAAGAAGATGATAACGCTAACCCTTTTGCTAGAGGGCATCGCGAAGGTAGAATAAATCAACGAGAGGATTTTGATCGCTGGAAGGCAGGAATAAAAGTAGAGATCCCAGAATTTTATGGTGGTTTGGAACCGGAAGAGTTTCTCTCCTGGTTGAATACGGTTGATGAAGTATTGGAATTCAAAGAAGTACCAGATAACAAACGAGTTTCGTTGGTAGCAACTATGTTTCGTGGGAGGGCTAATTCGTGGTGGCAACAACACAAGCTACTACGCAGTCGCAAAGGAAAACAGAAGTTAGTATCATGGGAGAAGTTGAAGAAACACATGAGAACGGAGTTTTTACCACATAACTACATTGGATTGATGTACCAGCAGCTGCAAAACCTACGCAAAGGAGTACGTTCTATAGACGACTACACCAAGGATTTTTACCGACTCCTTTCTCTTAACGACTTGTCAGAGTCAGATGAGCAAAAAGTCGCTCGCTATATAGGTGGTCTCCCTCCACAATATCAGGATACACTCAATATGTTTGATTGCTGCTCTATTTCGGATGCACATCATAGAGCAAGGCATATAGAGAAACAAGTAGGGCGTAGAAGCCTAAATTGGGGTATCAATGTGGCAGCATCTCCAGCAAGTAACCGTAGTACTTCAACACCTAGTACTGCTAGTAAACCTAATTCTTCGTCAACACCAAATAAAACCCCAGTTACCACTTTTGGAGGTAGGTGTAATAAGTGCGGAGAATATGGGAACAAAGCCAGTGACTGTCAAAAAACAGAACGAGCGAACAAGGTATTTTTCACTGAAAACGACCGTGAAGAAGATGGCTGGGTAACTGATTACGAAGAGGATCAGGAGGATGATTCTGACCCTGTCGATGAAGTAGTTGCTGGAGATAAAGGAGTGAACTTTGTAGTCCGAAGAAGTTGTCTCACTCCACGAAAAGATGAGGGCGACAGCTGGTTGCGTAACAATATATTCCAGTCGACGTGTACGATCGAAGGAAAAGTTTGTCGTCTAGTTATTGATCCTGGAAGTTGCGAGAATATTGTTGATGAAGAGGTCGTGAAACGATTCAAGCTGGAAACCAAGGCACATCCACATCCATACAAGCTTTCTTGGCTTAAGAAAGGGAATGAGGTAAAAGTAAACAAACGTTGCTTGATTTCTTTTTCAATTGGTAACAAATATAAAGATAAAATATGGTGTGACGTTACTAGTATGGATGCTTGTCACTTGTTGTTGGGTCGTCCATGGGAGTTTGACAGGAAAAGTAGTCATGACGGGTATAAGAATACCTACAGTTTTTTATGGAACGACGTACGTATAGTACTTGTACCCAGTAAAGAGAGTGCATCTACACCAACTACTGGAGAAGCTACCAATCTCTTGTCGCTTAAGCAGTTTGAAGATGAGGTAGGAGACGCAGGTGAATTGTATGTGTTGATTGGCAAAGAAGAACAACAGGATGAAAGTATTATTCCCATTGCAGCTCAACCTTTAATTAAGGAATTTATGGATGTTTTTCCTAACGAGTTGCCGGACGAGCTACCACCTCTCCGGGATATACAACATCGTATTGATCTCGTTCCTGGATCAAGCTTGCCAAATAAAGCGCATTACAGAATGAGTCCTAAGGAGCATGAAGAACTTCGTCGTCAGGTGGAAGATTTGCTACATAAAGGATTGATCCGACAGAGTCTAAGTCCTTGTGCAATACCAGCCTTGCTGATTCCAAAGAAAGATGGAACGTGGAGAATGTGTATTGACAGTCGAGCCATCAACAAAATCACAGTCAAATACCGTTTTCCAATTCCAAGGTTGGATGACTTGTTAGATCAGTTGTGTGGAGCAAAGGTGTTTAGCAAACTCGACTTGAAGAGTGGGTACCATCAGATTAGAATTCGTGAAGGTGATGAGTGGAAGACTGCTTTTAAAACTCGAGAAGGATTATATGAGTGGCTGGTTATGCCATTCGGGTTGACTAATGCGCCAAGTACATTCATGCGTATCATGAATCAAGTACTCAGACCCTTTATCGGTACTTTTTTAGTTGTTTATTTCGATGATATTCTTCTTTATAGTGCTAACATGGACTTGCATGTTCAACATCTTCGAGAAGTTCTCTCGGTTCTACGCAGGGAGAAATTATTTGCGGCCATCAAAAAGTGTTCATTCATGACAGATCGAGTTTTATTTCTCGGTTACGTCGTCACCAAGGATGAAATCAAGGTAGATGAGTCCAAGGTTGAAGCTGTGAGAAACTGGACTACACCTACTACATTACACGAGGTAAGGAATTTTCATGGTTTCGCTTCTTTTTACCGGCGTTTTATTCCCCACTTCAGCACCATCATGGCACCCATTACTGAATGCATGAAAGGGGGAAAGTTTTCATGGTCTGAGGAAGCTGACGAATCCTTTGAAGCTGTCAAGATAAAGCTGATAACTGCACCACTATTGGTGTTACCTGATTTCAGTAAGCCGTTTGAACTACACTGTGATGCATCGAAGGTGGGAATTGGAGCTGTTTTAAGTCAGGAAGGACGACCTATAGCGTATTTCAGTGAGAAGTTGAATGGTGCTAAGCTCAACTATAGTACTTATGACGTGGAGTTTTATGCTATAGTTCAAGCCTTGAAGCATTAGCGTCACTATCTAATTCATAACGAGTTCATTATGTTTTCTGATCATGATTCTTTGAAGCACATCAACAGTCAAGAGAAGCTTTCTTCTAGACATGGTAAGTGGGCTGGTTATTTGCAAGAGTTCACTTTTGTACTGAAGCACAAAGCTGGGTCGCAGAATCAAGTTGCTGATGCCTTAAGCCGAAGGAGTATGATACTCAACACCATGCGAACTGAGGTAATAGATTTTGATTCATATTCTGACCATATTCTAACCGATCCGAACTTTGCGGAGATTGTGGATGATATCAGTTCAGGCAAACACAGTGATTACCTTATGCATGAAGGATTTCTCTTTAAAGGTAACCAATTGTGTATTCCTGATTCTAGTCTCCGTTTGAAGATTATTAAGGAGTTACATGACGAGGGGCACATGGGAAGGGATAAGACTTTCCAACTTGTTTCGAAGTCATATTACTGGCCAACAATGAGACGTGAAGTTGCTAAATTCGTGGATAGATGTCGAATCTGTCAAGTTTCAAAAGGAAAAGCAACTAATGCAGGATTGTACATGCCATTGAAAGTTCCAAGTCAACCCTGGGAAGATTTGAGCATGGATTTTGTATTGGGTTTTGATGTGATTTTATATAGTGGTAAAAAGAGGTTCGATTCTCGAACTTGTGAAGGTAATGATTTTAGAAAATATTAAACTTAATCTAAACTAATAAAAATCAGGAAAATAAACTAGAGATGATTTTTAGAAAATATGGAGAAAACTAGGAATCAAGATTCAGTTATTTCTAACAATTCATGTGATTAATCATGTAATTCTTTTTAACAATTTAATTCAAGTTTGCCAAAAATATGTTTCCTAAAAGAATAATTGTAAATCCTAAGCATGAGACATCAAGAGTAATTAACTAAGCATGACCCATCAAAAGAGAACACAACTATTTAATAAAAACCATTTTTTTCTAATTTAAATCCATGCAAATAATAATAAAAGAATTATAGATAATTATTAGAAAATAATTAAATCACATAAAATTGAGAAAAATACCTTATCCATCATCCCAGTAAATAAACTTACCCCATGGTGAAGAAAACTTGCTCAAAAGTTGATTTCATTGCTCAAAATATTGATTACAAGGTTAAAGAATAGTGCAACAGCCGAACAGATACGTATATAAGTGTCACAGAACAGGGTTCAGCTGTTACAAAGAGCTTTAAGCAACAGAACGTTCAAAACTTAACGCAACAGGAGCAGAGCTGCAACAGTGGAACAGCAACACTTATAAATGTTACTGAGTCGTCTTCTTCGGTGATGGTGGATGAAGAACACGCCGGCCGGAGCACCAGCAGGTCACCGGCGGCGCCGGAACTTCACCGGATTTCTTCTGAATCGCTCCCTAGGCTTCTCCCCCTATTTCTGAGGCTTGTAAACTCTTTATATAGGCCCTGTGAATCTTCTAGGATGTTCTAATTCCATTATAACTCGGTGATTTGATGAGAAATCAATAGTAATCCAAAACAGATATGTGTTCCTGTTTCCGTCCAAATTCATGCTTCTCCAGCCCTTATCTTCGGCTTCTAAAGCTTCTAATCGATTATACGAACCTTTAATTAGATTGGGTACTTATCAATTTGTGATGAAATCGCTAAAAAAACTGGATCACAATTCTGCTGCCGATGAAGCTTTGACTCGATGAAGCTTTGACTCGGTCAACTGACTTTGACCGAGTTGACTGGGCCGAGTTGACCCGCTGAGTTGGTCCGATCCAGCTCATCCCGATCCAAGGGTGCCCCAATCCAAAGTGTGGGTGCCTTGATCCATATTTCCGGGTGCTTTGAACACTTTTTGAGCCAATTTTTCCACAAATCTTTATTCTTCTAATGTACCTACAAAAGCATAAAAACACGTAATAGACACAAAATCGAATACTAACTCACTAGAAATTAAGGTGCAAATTAGACACTAAAATGTGTCTATCAGGTTTACCTCGAACTCAGAGGGGACATGATTCAGTATTTGTAGTTGTTGACCGTTTTTCAAAAATGTCCCATTTTATTGCTTGCAAGAAGACTACTAATGCACTGAAGGTAGCTGAATTGTTCTTCAGGGAAGTGTATCGTCTACATGGATTGCCATGTTCAATTGTTAGTGATCGAGACACAAGATTCCTTAGTTATTTCTGGAAGACCTTGTGGAAATTAGTTAATACAAGGCTTAACTTCAGTAGTGCGTATCATCCTCAAAGTGATGGACAAACATAAGTTGTGAATCGTTCGTTGGGTGATATACTACGGTGTATGGTTGGAGACAATCCGAAAAGTTGGGATCAGAAACTTTGCCAAGCTGAATTTGCATTTAATCGTTCAGTAAACCGTAGTCTGGGCATGAGTCCGTTCGAGGTTGTTTATGGATACAATCCACGAGCACCAGTAGATTTAGCACCTGTTCCTGATTTGAAGAGAATTGAAGTTCATGCCGAAGAACGTATCCAACAGTTGCAACAGGTTCACAAGTTGGCTGAAGAACAGTTGTTTCGAGCTAATGAGAGGTATAAGGAGGCGGCAGATAAGAAACGCAGAGTTGTTGATTTTGCAGTAGGAGATTTTGTGTGGGCAATATTGACAAAAGATCGTTTTCCAGTTGGCGAGTATAACAAACTGAAGGCGCGCAAGATTGGTCCCTTAGAAATTATCGCGAAGATTAATCCTAATGCCTACAAGTTAAAGCTTCCAAGTCACATCCGGACTTCTGATGTTTTTAATGTGAAACACTTGGTGTCATATAATGGTGATAATTCTGATGATGACCAAGAAAATTCGAGGGCGAATTTCTCTCAACCCCGGGAGAATGATGCAAATGAACAGGCTATAGCCTATATGGAGGCTAAAGACCCGAGTGTCGTAATTTAGGTCAAAAAGGGTCCAATTTGATTGGAAACGGGCCAACGATCGTGACATGAGAGGACTTTGTCCTCTCATGGTCTTCAGATTTTAGCCAAATTCCATCGTTTAGGGCTTCAAACAGGCGTTTTTGCTATTTTAGGAAAGTTTTTGTTTTCTTAATAACTACTTCGTTAGGAATCCGTTTGGGTCGCCGTTTGCGGCAAATAGTTTTATTTTATGAGTACTTTCAGTATTTTAGGTTGACCAAAATTTGCCAAAATAGCAAATTAGGGTTTGAGTCGGTTTAGGGGTTTTTTCATCCTTTCTTGACCAGCAAGTTAGGGTTTTTCCCCAAGTCTATAAATAGAGTCCTCTATGTATTATTTTTGCGGAGTTCAATTTGATTAATAAGAATTATTTTCTTAAACTTGTTCAAGTTTAATCGATTATTGTTTATAGTCGGGAAACCGAAGTCTAAATAATTATCGTTGTTCATAGTCGATATTCCTAAGAATATTTGAAGTCTGAACAAAACCTCTCTTTTCTTTCTTTTCTTTATTATCCGCTGCATCAATATCCATCACATATTCCAGACACGGTGACGAGACAAATCAACTAACACTACTCTCACAATCAATCTTGAAACAAATCGGGTTACAAATTCCAGAAAATGACATTCGATCTAACAAACGATTGTTATATAATTGAATGTGGAATTACTTGTCTGAATGTACATACAAATCACCCTTTTGATGTTTAACTAATGCCATCAATTCCTTGCTATAAACTATGTGTGGGTGTGTGAGTGGGAGTGGCATCAGGTGATCAGGGGACCGCTCATACAATAGCTCATCAAGTTGGGGAAAAGGGATGCTGGTGGGGTTCTTTCTACCATTGATATGGACTACGGAGTATAGGTTGCTTTCCAAGAAACAAATTGTATAGGAAAAAAATAAATCTAAACACGGCCGTGACATTTTATGTTTAATGCTGCTTGTAAATGGGAGAGAATTTTTTTGTAAAAATCCTTAATCTTTAGACAATCTTCGATAGCGAACTGCTTTAGGCAATTTGAATATATCATCAAATACAAATAACAGTAATATGAGTTGGAAACTCGTCGATACTAAAATCTTTATCGATCAAAATAAATAAATTAATAATGATGGCGTGCTCCGAACCGAAGTCTCAGATTGGGCAACTACAACTTATACCACAGCCTAAACGTAAAACTTAAGCTGGTTCGAAATTTAAGTTGGGAAGTAGTATTTTTTTTTTTTTTTTTTTTTTTTTTTTTTTTTCTTATTCTTTTTCTTAATCTTTATAGATCAATAATGTTAAAATCACATGTAATGGTTTTCAGCACTACTACTGCAAAGATAATAGTAACCATACATATAGATATCGTACTGACTCTGCTAGGAACAGAAAAGTATATATACATTTGGTTCCAAGAAGAAGATAAAGAGAGATCAACTACCATGTCCACTACTAATGTACTATAAACTATACAACACAAAGTAAAACAGAGCTTTCATTTTCGTAGTTTAACAGACTGATTCTCTGTTCCCCTTTACTAAAAAAAGTATTAGATATTCCAAACATGGGCTTCTTTTTCTTGCTGCCACCCATGTGATTTATAATAAGAAGCAATAATCCCCAAAAACAATAATTGTGAGGCGGCTTCTTGGGTTTGTGAGGGAATGTAAGACCTTCTTTAGGTCAGACCATAGCATACGCATCAATCAAGCAGAGAAGGGGGACAGACAGAATATAACATGGAAACACATATACAATTCGAAGCTTCTTCTGCCATGAGATCAGTCTCGTCCAGGCCTGTACGAACCTTGGATCCAAAAGATTAAATATCATCACAATTTTAAGGTGGTGTATAGTGGGAAATGTGGTGGGATATAAAGTATTTCCGATGACTTTTTCATTTGCATTCCTGTATCCTCTTCTTTGCAACAACAAAATAATTGCATTGGTTTACATCTTAATTACCAAATTACGTGAACGAAATTATATCCAAGTATACTTTTGTTATTATTTTTTTTGTATCTATACATGAGTGTAGATCAATAAGGTCAAGCACTATGGTGAGATGTTTTTATTTGACTATAGATTAATTATAACCAAGCAAAAAAAGGAGCTAAAAACTGCTCTATGGTAAAAGGCTATCGCCTGGCTTATTGAGACGGATACTGATTATCCGTCCAAATAATGCTAGACGGATCCAATCCTTTTTTTCTTATTTAGTACTTTTAATAGATGTAAACTAATAAAAAGAAATATACTAGATAAATTATAGAAAAAGAAAATTTGAGTAAATAAAATAGTTAAAAGAGAAACATATTGGAGAAACATTAGGAGAAAAATAAATTAGAGTGAATAAGATAGTTAATAGAGAAATATTAGAAGTTAATATAAGTAAAAAAACCAACTAATTAAGATTGAACATTGAATAAATAATAAGAATATTTTTTGGAGTAAATAAAATAGTTAAAAGAGAAATATTATGAGTTAATATATGTAAAAAACGACTAACTAAGATAGAAAATTGGAGAAATAATAGGAAAAAAAATTTAGACTAAATAAAATAGTTAAAATATAAATATTAGGAGTTAATATAGGTAAAAGATCGACTAATTAAGATAGAAATTTGGAGAAATAATAGGAATATTTTTTTGGAGTAAATAAAATAGTTAAAAGAGAATATATTGGAGAAATAATAGGAAAAGAGTAAATAAAATAGGTAAAATACAAATAATAGGAGTTAATGTAGGTAAAAACCAAATTTGATTTTATTATTGAGACGGATTCTCAATATCCGTCAAAAATGAGAAGGATACTAGATTTCCGTAAAGTGTTTTTTTCTGACGAAAACCTAGTATCTGTCTATGTGGCTTGGCTAGAAGAAAGATCAAATGTGATCTTTCCTCTAGCCAAGCCAAAAGTTTTGGCCAGATTGTAGTCAAACGATGCCCTATAACAGTTGCTTTTGGCTAGATTTAAGCTATACCTAAACAAAAAGCTCACCCATAGTACTTGGCTTAGAAGACTATTAGATCACTAGTGTCAAATTTGTAAATATTTAGAAAACATTCCTCGTGATATTTTTGTCTGGAACGTTCAAATTGTAACTCGGTAATTTTTCTTTAATTGAATTTTTTTTTTTATAAAAAAAAATAGAAAAGGAAAGAATATTTTTTCCAAGTTTGACGGCCATAACCTTCCAGATGGCTCAACAAATTGTATGATAAAATTAATAAGTTTTTCTTCTGTTGCACTTGTACCTTTTACCAACACTGAATGAGTCGAGCAATTTCAATATTCACCAAATCTTTTTTACAGTACTGATTAAGGTATAAGGAGAAGAGATGGCACTTCATTTAAAATAGTTAATACTTCTTTTGTCCCTATTATAAAGGTGGGGTTTATAAATTTTGTAGTCCTATTAGATGAGCGGAGTTTCAATTCCAAGACTTTTTTTACACTTAAGAATCATCATAATTAACTTAATGTTTCTAGTATTGGGAATAGAATAAGGGGTAATCCATGAATTTTGGGAATCAAAATTTGGAGAAACGATATGATTTTTTTTTGAGTAAATAAAATAGTTAAAAGAGAATATATTAGAGAAATAATAGGAAATGAGTAATTACAATAGTTAAAATACAAATAAGAGGAGTTAATATAACCAAATTTGGTTTTATTATTGAGACGAATTCTCAATATCCGTCAAAAATGAGACGGATACTGTGTTTCCGTAAAGTATTTTTTTTTGACGAAAACCCAGCATCCATCTCTATGGCTTGGCTAGGGGAGAGATCAGATGTGATCTTTCCTCTAGCCAAGTCAAAAGTTTTGGCAAGATTATAGTCAAACGATGCCCTATAGCCGTTGCTTTTGGCTAGATTTAAGCTATAGCTAAACAAAAAGCTCATCATAGTACTTGGCCTAGGAGACTATTAGATCAGTGGTGTCAAATTTGTAAGTATTTAGAAAACATTTTTTGTGATATTTTTCTCTGTAACATTCCAATTTTAACTCAGTAATTTTTCTTTAATTAAAGTCTTTTTTTCATAAAAAAAAAAGGAAAATAGTTTGAGTATTGTTTTATTTCCATAAAAAAGAAAACATTATTTTTTCCAAGTTTAACGGCCCTAACCTTCCAGATGGCTCAACAAATTGTACGATAAAATTAATAAGTTTTTCTTCTATAGCACTTGTACCTTTTACCAACACTGAATGAGTCGAGCAATTTCAATATTCATCAAATCTTTTTTACAGTACTGATTTAGGTATACGGGAGAAGAGATGACACTTCATTCAAAATAATCAATACTCCTTTCGTCCCTATTATAAAGATGAGGTTTATAAATTTTGTAGTACCATTAGATAGGCGGTGTTTAAAATCCAAAAATATTTTTTTCACATATATTTTTAATTATAATATTTAAGAGTCATCATAATTAATTTAATATTTTTAGTATTTGAAGAATGGAATAAGAGGTAAATCATGAAAAAGAATGAATATTTAAGGAATTAATTCTTTTGTAATCCAAAAAATTAGACTTATTCTATATTTATATTAGAGACGAGGGAGTATAATGAAACAAAAATAAACAAACCGGTTCGTAAAATACGCAGCAGTGGCAATTTGAACAAAGCACAAATGACACGTATACGGCTTATCCGGTGATTAAGAGTCTTGATCAATTGATTCAACTTAATTAGGAAAGGATAATTTAATCACACAACACCAGTAAACAATGATTTTACCTAATAATTAGAACTCGTCAATGCCAATATTCAAGACTGTATTTATTCGATACTCAATAAATTTCTTAGAAACATCTGCTTACATGCAATTCAATGTAATGCCTTAATATATATATATATATATTATTATTTTCTTGTTGTTGCACAGCTGAATATGCATAATTTTATACATTTTCGTACCAAAATTTTAAGAATATTCACCGGCCCGCACATGAAAATGAAATCAAAATTGATATACATTTTTGGTGCTGACTTGAGAAAGTCTTTGCACAATAAAAATTAAAACAGTTATGCAGCGTATGATCATATAAAAAATGTATCTGGCATAGTGTGACAAACCATTTGATTATTTTACTAAAATATGATTGAGATAATTAGTTTGGAATATTTGGATTAGCTAATGATTAATCATAAAAATTAATGTACTAATAACGTTATTATCCGTTACACATTTGAACTATCATTTTCATTGACAAGATTGATCACAGTGAAAAGTAGTATTAGTGTACTACTTCTAATCACTAAACCTAATTAACCATATTTTGGGAATATAAACTTAATTTTATTCGTCAAAACACTAAACGTAAATTAATTTTT
This sequence comes from Papaver californicum, assembly GCA_023531435.1. Taxonomy (NCBI): domain Eukaryota; kingdom Viridiplantae; phylum Streptophyta; class Magnoliopsida; order Ranunculales; family Papaveraceae; genus Papaver; species Papaver californicum. The sequence continues at coordinate 494,489 of JAJJMC010014872.1, forward strand.
ATGGTCTAAATGTGGACCAATAAAATTTAACCATCCAAAGTTATTACGAAGGTTTCATTCAAACCTTGAACCCTATTCCTATTAATCTCAATTAATGGAGGGGATTGGTCCATATTTGGACCATTCTTTTCGGATCGATTCGTTCGAACCCAAAAGATAGAAAGAAGCCGAAAACTGTTGGGATAGGGGTGCATACCTTAAGAGGACGATTTTGAAAGAAAACTCTGACAATGCAATTACCAGCTAATTAAGCGGTATGAAAAGTTGAAAATACATTGCGTTATCGTCAGTGAACAAATAGCCAGTATGCGGTGCGTTTGTTATCATTTTTATCAAAAAGACTAAGAATTTGTACCCAATTTCTAGAGACTTCAATAGACTAATGACTAATCTAATTATCCAATACTGCTTGGTGCAATGTTTTAGTCATATCCAATTTCTACAACGTATGCCAGTTCATTCAGTGGCCTTAGCCAGAAAGGGCTTGAGAAGTTCATGGAAAAAAAAACCATACAAAAATTACTATGCGCAACCAGTCATCCTCTAGCAGCACATCTCTCCTCCTTATGCATCCATCTAGAGACTTCATTAGACTAATGACTAATCCAATTATCCAATTCATCATGAGGATTAAAGGAGTGGGTCTACCCTCTCTACAGTGTACTTGACCATGCTGGTAACCTAATTAACCAATAATGTGATTTTGGCCAATCAATTGTTTATTTTTAGGTGTCTGTGATAAAACAGGATTCTCCCTAACCTAGGCTCCTAGCTAGACTTTAAATTTGATGGAGGCATTCCAACAACTTAGTTAACTATATCACCTTTCTAACAACTGTTTTTGAAATCTCACTCGAAACTATTATCGATCCTTTTGACTCACTATATACATGTATATCCTTTCTAACAACTATCCTGTAATCTCACACGCTACATGTATTAAGGTTGTTTAAGTGGATTTGGAAGAGAAGTAGCAAATATAATTCTCCTAAAAAACACGAAAACGTACATTCGACTCGGAGATCGTAGTTTTTTTTTCTTTTCTTTTTTTTTATCTGAAAACTAGCCAAGTTTATTCACAGACAAACAAAAGGTTATAAAAAGGAAAATTGCCTGATAACAGATCAGATGACTCAGATATTGCAGTTTAAGTTGTCGTTAATATTATAAACAATTAATAACGATACTTTAACAGTAATATGATATAACAATAGGGTTTTCTGAATTTGAAATTTAATGGTATATAACATCGGAAATTGTAAAATTTTATTATTTTAAAAAAGAAAAAAGTGTTTTTTATGTGCCTGATCATTAGAAATGCACCAGTTAAAATAAATGAATAAAAATAAATAACAAAGATACTTTATGTACGCAACAAACCAAAGGTAAATAATGATTCAAAATTTATTTGTGACCAACAAAAAAAAAACAATTGCAACAAACAAATGAAACAAAGTGGAGTGCAGAACAGATCATGTATGAAAGTAACTAGTCGCATTGGATGTTGCATTCGTATAATGTTCATGTGAGGCATGATTACGTTTGACATCTCTATGCTCGACTAGTTTTTCTTGATCAAAAAGAGATAAGACTTGGCTAATTATTGGCACTGTATCTTTGCTTCCTATACATGCATGTTTTCTTTTGTGTACTACCAACTCGAGTCAATTATTGCTGGCTTAACATTGTGATAGGCTAGCCATTCCATTTCCTCCTAAATACTAATACTTTTCTCCTCCCATTAATGGAAGGCTAGACTTAGTTGTAGGTTTGACACCATTTGCACCTGCCATTTTGTCAAACTTAATCAACCATTACACTATAGCGGTTTGATTTAGGAATACCATTCGGTTTTGCAATATGGGCCAGTGTAAGAGATTGCCCTCATAGTAGTGTAAGGCCCATGCCTAGCCTAAAACGACCAGGTTTCAGCTCAGAGTCTCAGACTGAAGAGTAGATTGACCTGAGCGTGTAATTATGTTGTTTTCTTGAATTTTCATTGTTCAACTGTCTAAGGATGAAAAGAATCAAACTAGTTTGCAACGCCAAGCAGTTCTGCTTTCTCGGATCGTTGGAACGCCAAGTAGCTTTAGATTCAAGAGTTATCGAGAAATGCAACTGGGTTAAAATCGTAAGAAAGCTTTAGATTCAAGCTAGAGTTTTCGTTATAACGGAGGGAAAAATTATTTTTATAGATATTAATAAGATTGTTTTAAAAGAATTTTTATTACATTATATCAACATTTAAAGCTTGACCCAATGGTAAAAGACTTTGGTCTATGAGGTTGAGGTCATGGGATCGATTCCTTCCCCATTGGGCCAAGCTTCTTGGTTGAGGTTGGGGAGGGATTCGATCTCATGACCTCAATCTTAAAGTCTAACATCTCTTACCGATTGGTCATGATATAGATGTATAAAAAATTCTTTTAATATATATATAAGCATTATAGCTACTCGAAATTGTTCATCAATTGACATACCTTATGTCGGAACTTCACGAGTTATTTTTTGAAGTTCATGAGCTTAACAACTGATTTTTTGTGCAGAATTTCATATTTCATATAGCCTCTTACAACATATTTCTTCAATCCGGCTCCTTTAAATTCGTATTTTTCTATAAAGCCTCTCACACATCTTTAACACTATCAAATGCGGAGTAATATTCATATAAATCATCAGATAAAGCATGAAGGATATACTCCCTCCGTCCCAAGAACGAAGGTAGAAGTTTTTTGCAATCAAAATCATTATCAACATATTTTGTCATTGGCTTTTTCGTTTTTCTTCAGCAGTCACAGTAGGTTCATTAGTTTGTTGCGTAGTTGCATTTGCAGTAAGTGCAATGTTGGTTTGAAGTTTACTTCTGGTCGGACGCTTTTGCTGAGAGAAATCCTTCACACTCCATAAATGAGAAAGAATCTTGTTTCTGGCTACAAGGTTGGGTTGTATCAAACTATTAGCTCTGATCTTTACACTATTACAAAAAAAAAAAATTATAGGAAAATATTATGCTACTGATGGAATGTTTAAGCTTAATGTCGAAATGAATAAAATTGTATCTTCTTCTTATATGGTGTGTATTTTTAGTGTTTGGCATGCCAGATTTTGTCATCTGTATAATAGATCAGTAGATACCATGAAAAAGTTATGTCTTATTCCTAAACTATCTATGCATGATTATGAATAATGTGAATTCTGTAGTCATGCAAAGATGAAAAGAATCAAACTAATATGCAACGCCAAGCAGTTCCGCTTTCTCAGTCTGAAAAATGCATTGTTGGATCTGGGTTGGAACGCCAAATAACTTTAGGTTCATGAGTTTTCCCTATAACAGAACACGAGGAAAAAGTCGCTTCTACCGATTCTAAACAGAACGTTTTCTCCCGTAATATAGAAACTCTAAGCATTCAATAGGTTATATATCAACGTTCCAACTAAATACTTGTATGCATGTCAGTTTGATACCACCCAAACTCTCCAATTTCCAAATATAAGTTAAGTTCATAACCTTGTCAAGCTTTCCAAGCCTAACTCGCGCATCCGTAGCTAAACTTGTATGATTAATAATATCTTTGTTTGGTAGTGTAGAATAATTCCTTGATCAAGTCTTTCTCATAATTTGATAACAAAATACAATTTTGGGATTCACTTAAACACAATATTCTTAGTTAAGAACACTTTTATAACAACTTTTGCTCAATTCCTCCATTGTGACAGAACTTACTTATCAATATGCTACTTATTAGAGTTAGAGAAGTAGAGAAATATTATTTGTGAGTTTGACAGCTCATCACGCCTCTAGGCAAATTCGCTTTTTTGTTGGCGCTGATTGGAAAATTCCCCAACTGGTTAATATGATTGCTAACTAATTAGCCAGCTGCTAGGCTAATCCGCCATCTAGTTGGCGCTAATAGGCAAATATGCCAACTGATCAGCATTTCCGCTAACCGGTTACTAGATGTTAGGCTAATCCGCCAATTGGTTAACATGTTTGCTAACTGGTTAGCCAGCTGTTAGGCTAATCTGCTTTCTGGTTGGCGCTGATAGGCAAATATGCCAACTGGTTAGTATGATTGCTAACTGATTAACCAGTTGCTAGGATAGTCCGCCAACTATTTAGCGGCAAGTTCAATTGTGCCAAGGCCAATGCATTCACACCCTGATGCATTCCATATTAAGCTTTATAAGCTAGAGATGAAGCTTCATCCCATGCTATGACGCATCCTTGAGTAAGCGTAATACTGCAAAAATGTGGGTGTTACATGTACGGTATCTAACGCTAAAAATACAGAAAATCCACTTGCAGGGGTTTCGTGGATTGATAGAGTTTTACCTTCCGTACTAGACGGGCGATGAACCGTTGAAGTCGACTCGGGCCACTGACATGTGTCAGTGTACGAACCCAAGGGGATGAGATAATATCGTAGTTGTCGTCTTTCCCTGTGCAATATATATTTAATACTACCCTTCCGTAGGGTTTAAAAATAAAAATAATGTCCAAAAATGTCCCAAAATGTCCAAAAATGAAAGAAAATTATAAAAACAATTAAACATTTTCTAATACTATTTTTTTCTAAATTAAAATAATAAATTAAAACTCTAAAAAGTAAAAATTAAATAAAAATAAATTATTTGTCTTCTTTTCCGTTCTTTTAGCTTTAACTTTATTCTAAGTCTTTTAATCACCAAAATCTTTGGCTCAATTTTTTTTTCGTTATTAGGGATTCAGATATAAATCTTATATGCACAGGAGAGGTAATGTTTAGTGATGATCCGAAACACGACATAAGGGCCTATGAGATGTTGATTCTAGCTTTTGCCCTAGAGAAATTGGGGGCAAGTGGTTGCCGCTTGAGATTTCTTCAGACAATACCTTTGTGATTGACATATTGAACAACAAAGAATTATTCCAGCTAAGGCATAATTTGGAAGATCTTTTTAAAACAAATTTGTGTGATGAAAAGTTACTAAAGATTTATCACAAAATAATGCAGACTATTGACGCCCAGATTGTTTCAATTGGAAAAGATACAGGTAAAAAATGGTGTTGGATGATGTTGTTTTTACTCCTCTGTCGAAAGAAGCCAATTATATGGCTTATTTCTTGGCAAATATTATGCAGACAGACGAAAATTGGGCAGTCAAAGTAGAACAATTCCTTGAAAAAACAATTATATGGCTTATTCCTTTTAACAAGTGAAAATACAAGAATTGGTTTGATCTGAGAACTGAGGTAGAGGTAGTTATGGAAAACTGAGTTTTCTTTACATATTTTTTCTAGTTCAAGTTTTGTTGTTTGGATAGTGAGGGACCTGAGAGAGCAACCATGGCCACTATGTCAAGGCAGGAATTTTGGAATTTGGTGATGAGGGTGTTCCAATCTTCTTTCGGGAATGGAAGGTTGTTATTTGTATCTGTTATGCTAGCAGTCAAGCCACCTCTTCTTCCATCCTGGTCCATTAGACTGCCATTAAAACACATTGTTAGTGTTCAAAGCGAATTGTGATGGCGTCAACTCCTGGTTTATAAATAATAATCGTACACTTATACAATAAGTTACCAGAACGACAGAGTCTCGTGCTACAGTTGCTAGATTATCAGCACAGGAAACTGTCCCAGGACACACAGACTCGAGCTCATTGTTTATTGCATCGATCACCTCAAAACCCTCTCATAGAATTTACTTTAGGATCTGCATTTTTTTAACCATACTACCTCATCAATGTTTGACTGCATTTCTTTGGTTCATTGGGGACTGTTTTTTTCATCAAGACTAAACATATTTTAATGGCACATAATGATGTCAATTGCTTCTGCCGTTGCTTAATTTATCTTTTTTTTATTAAGTCTAGTTATATATTACTGAAAACATGAATCTTGACTTCCACAAATGTACCTGAAATTGAAGTACGCAGTCAGCTATATTTCTATAGCAAGCTTAAGTATGTCAATTGGTATTACGGAAATAAATATTTCACAACTATACGTTAATCGTTGGCGATACCAAATTTGACGATCATAACATTTGGTGCAGGGGTATTTAAAGACCTTAGATGGTATTGCATATTATGTGGCTCCTGAAGTATTGTGACGGCATTACGTGGCAGAAGCTGATATCTGGAGTGTTGGTGTGATACTGTACATTCTTCTTAGTGGAGTCCCACCCACATGGCAATATGATGTCTGGGTTATGAATTATGTAATAGCCAACTGGAAATCAACACAGCGATTTCCAGTTTTACTTACTAATGGATCAGGGAATAAAATAGTTAGCTTATTTTTATTTATATCGTTAAAAAAGATGCTCAAGTTGGTACATATATCTTATTTTATCTGGGAATATTTTTGAACCAAGAACACTTGATGAAATTATCCCACACAGGAAATAACAACACGTAAGTGTACGCTTCTTCGTACCATGTTCTTTTACTGTATTGATTTTAAAAAAAATTCATGATTGTTGGATAAAATGGTAAAGTATATGAATATAACAATTGATAAAATTACAATCATTTATCCTAGGTTCTCCATGGAATTGTGTTTTAAGGCTACTCCCCAAATAACTCCTAAAGGTTGTAGACTCTTATATGTAAGGGCATGTCTAATTGTTGGATCTTTTGACGGTTCACTCTGTATTTGGGTAATGTGGTTTGAATTTTGTTCCTTAGTAGGGTAGCTTTTATCCTACTCGACTTTAAAGATGATGGTTGTTAGGAAATAAAAGGTGAGATAACACGTGTCAAACGATTAAGGAAAAAGGCATAGATTCTCAGAAGTACGAGAAACACACAATCAAAACCTTATAAAAAGTTTGAGTAAATGACAGATGTGAAAGAATGAGTATATCGTTGCATGATCAACACGTAAGATCGGGAAAGTGATTTCACTCTGATCGAAACAGAAAGCATTAAATGAAAATGGAACGGGAAAACTAGGAGTAATAAATGCGCATAGAACGGAAAAGTGAGAGCATTAATTACCCCAAATTACTTTAACGGCATAACTGACACTAGGATCGGGAAAAAGATGACTCATAAAGAAAAAAGAGCACGTGTTAATCATACAAGGTATCGGACTAGAAAGGGAAAAGCATGACAAGGAAGCTACCTGTCAACCATACGATCATCTTGATCTGAAGATAACAATAAAATAAAGAGAACGCAAGAAAATAACGGGACAAGAGGGATCGGACCAAGAGATTGTTGTAGAACGATAATCAATAAATTGACAGATAAGATCGAGAAAACGTGACTCACCAAATTCAGAGGATAGACAGAAAGGAAAAGAGAGGGACCCATTAAATGACTTATAAATAGAGGAGTTCATTCAACAGAGAAGGGGTCGGAAGGTGGGAAGAAGAAAAAGACTGAAGGAAAGAGAATCAGGAGAAAACAAAGGTTATTATGTATGTATTTACAGTAAAACCTCTATAAATTAATAATGTTGGGACCGTGATATTTTATTAATTTAGCGAGATATTATTATATTGATAAATTAATAATTTATTAATTTAAAGAGGTTTTACGTATTACCTTTAAATTTCCAAGTCCAATGTACTAGTTACAATGTATATTAGTTAGAGATGAAAAATAAATTACAAAAACAAGTTCCAAGGCACATTTTATGAATGTACACTCACAAATTAATTGAATTTGTCAAGTTCATTGTTTTTGAATAAGTAAAAAGTTAGTTCATGGTACCAAAAAGTTGGTCCATGGTACCAACGCAGTACATTAAACATGGTTAGAAATTGATCACTATAAAATGTCCATTGAAATATTTTAAAATCACATCAACTATGGCTCCTAAACTAAAAGGTGTTCAGAAATCAACAATGACCGATCAACAACGAAAATTGTTATGCGAGTATAAGAGAGATCACCAAGGATGCACTCAACAAGATTTGGTGCAGTGGGTTGACAAAACTTTCAATTTGAAAGTTAGTCAAGGAACAATATCAAACACTCTCAAGCGATCATCAGAGTTCCTATCAGCTGACTTTGACAAAGGTGGATCTTCCAAGCGTCACAAACCAGCCATGTACCCGGACATGGAGAAAGTTGTTTATGAATGGTTTCTCCAACATCAAGAGCGTGTGACTATAACAGGAGAGCTAATCATAGAGAAGGCGGTTTAGGCGCTGAAGCTTTTGTGTCCACAGGATTCTTCAGAGCATAAACTTTCACAGGGATGGCTTGAGAAATTTAAGTTAAGGCATGGTATCAAATCATATCGCCGTTTCGGAGAAAGTGGCTCAGTCGACACACATGACATGGAGAAGAAATTGGAGTCTATAAGGGAAAAAATTGATCAATTTCCTATGAAAGATGTTTTTAATATGGATGAAACTGGTTTGTTTTACAGGTTACAAGCTGACCATTCACTTGCAACAAAACAACTTGAAGGTAGGAAACAGGACAAGAAAAGACTTACAATTGTTATTTGTTGCAATGAGGATGGCTCGAAAAAAATTCCTCTATGGATCATTGGTAAGTATGCAAAGCCACGTTGTTTTAAGAATATCAACACGAATAGCCTAGATTGTGAATACCGTGCCAACAAAAGAGCATGGATGACTGGGTTGCTTTTCGAAGAATATGTTCGTTGGCTGGATGAAAAAATGCACGGTCGAAAAATTCTCTTGGTAGTGGATAATTGTCCAGCCCATTCAAATAATATCCAAGGGTTGCAAAACATTGAGTTGTTTTTTCTACCGCCAAACATGACTTCAAAAATTCAACCATGTGATGCTGGGATAATTAGAGCCTTTAAAATGTACTACCGTAAAAGGTTTTACCGTAAGATTTTGGAAGGTTATGAGTTGGACATTTCTTCTCTGGAAAAGATTAATGTTTTAGATGCTATCAATTTGGCCGTCTCAGCTTGGAGAAATGTGCAACAAGAGGCCATAGCAAATTGCTTTCGACACTGTAAAATTCGTTCGGCGAATCCAACCGGCTCAAGTGATTTAAACGATGTAAATTCTGGGGAAGACATTCGTGAGCTTGAGAACTTGATTACAGGTATGCATTATCGGCACAAAATGGATGTGAATCACTTGCTAGATTATCCTGGTGAAAATAATGAATGTTACGAGGTTTAAAGCATTGAAGAAATTGTGGCGGATACCATTCAAAATCCGGTCGATGACGAAGTTGAGGATGATTCAATAGCTTTGGAACCGGTCACTCGGAAAGTAGCATTGCAAGCAGCAACAACTCTTCACAACTTTTTATTACAATACGAGAAGACAATGCCCCAACTTTTAAGTGCAATGAGGAGATTTAAAGATGAACTCAATATAGATTTGAAGTTCAACAAAAAACAAATGACTATAGATTCATTTTTTACTAGACAATCTTAGAATTTGGAATCTTTTAGTAATTATTAATTTATAGTTTCATTGGGACCAATATATATACACTGGGATTTCAAAAAAGTTATTATCTTATTATTTTATTGATTGGGGTCCAATTTTATACTGGTCTCAAGTTGGGACTGGACAAATTATTAATTTTATCGAGGTTATTAATTTATCGAGTATTAACTCATAGAGGTTTTACTGTACTATGTAATATAGGGTATAAAAGTTGCATTTATATGATCCATTTTCGATTATGGTAAAAGTTAAGGATTTTTGTATGTAAATCTGATCAAATTTTTTATATATAAAAAAGTTATTGACAATACCATATTTTATGATTTGATTTTTAAGAGGATTTTGTGTATCAAAGTGTAAGTTAATTTTCTTCAATATACATCATTTTAACAAATCAATGGTTGTTGATGTCAATGAGAATTTTGGCATAAATAATTTGGCGCTAGAAACAGGGATGTGTCAAGGGATTTATCCTACCTGATGTTTAAAAGTGATTTTTTTTTTGTTAAGGAGTTTAAAAATCATATGAAAGATTTTTATTAAAATGAACTGATGAAACTTTTGGCTTAGGTAAATCTTTACTAATAGAAGAGCTTTATTGCAAGCGATTTCTGGTATGATTTTTTATTAAATTTCAATGAAACTTGGGAATCTTTAGTCAAAACGAATTTCTCCATGTAACTAATTTTTTTTGTTATTTTTTGCGTAAATTTTAAGATTGGAGAAATGTTATAAGAAACATTATTTTTCTCTCCATCAAAAATATAGTTAGATTTCCAAAAGAATCGCTAAGTCCATAAATCTATCTTTATATATTTCCCTACTCAATTAGTTTGTTGAAATTATATGACTAATTTTATTAGGTTATTAGCACAAGGAAATTTTTCAGAAAGCATCAAGTAAAGGAAAGAAACAACCAAGGGAAAACAAGCTAGAAGAAAATATGTCTCAAGAAAATTCTGGAGATCAAGAGAGTAACACAAATGGGAATATCACCAAAATGAAGAAGAGAATGAGACAGAGATTCCACAGAGTGGTTCAGGAAACAATACACTCTTTCAAGAGTATTCATCAAATACCATAACCCAAACTCATTCCCCACCTCAGGAGGGAAATCAAAATAGTGTAAATTACTTGCAAAATTTGATGGAGGAAATGAATGAGATGCAAAGAGAACAAAGAGCCTGTACTGATCAAATTACATCTCTGACTAGGGAAAATAAAGTATTAAAAGATATAATTCAGCGCGGGATGAGATCAGCTGCAGCAGGACCACGGGACCCAGAAACAACTTCTTGTAGACAAACACCCAAAAGTGCAAGGGACAATTATGATCAAAGAATGGTGATAGCGGGATCATCATCTCGACCAAAGATACAACGGGAAGGACAGAAAACACAATGGCAAAGATGTTTCGAAGCAATGGAACAAATGAAGGAAGAAATAAAAAATTTGAAGAATAAAAAAGGAGGGAGGATAGAAGAAGTGTTGAAGGAAGCCAGCGAACATCGTTGGCTCCGCATTTAGCATGTGCACCATTGCCTCGAGAATATAATATTTCGGCATTTGAATGTTACGATGGCACAAGGGATCCGACTTCGCATGTGAAATATTACAATCGGGTGATGTCACGATGGGATCGAAATGATGCTATAATGTGCCGATGTTTCCCCTCAAGTTTGAAGGATTCGGCACTTTCATGGTATGACAAATTGCAAGAAAGTTCCATTCAATCATATGCACAATTGGTTCGGAAATTCCTCGAGGCATACATGTATAACAAACCTGTTGATTCGGGAATAGATAGGTTATATTCACTTGCTTCATGGCCATAAGAATCGATTCGAGATTATATAGCTCGCTGGTATACAATTTTCCAGGCGATCGGAAATGTTGAATCAAATGTTGCGGTTAATCATTACAAATGGGGAATAGCAGACCGGAGATGCCAACTTTTTGTTGACATACATCGTAATAACCCAAAAACTGAGGGGCACCTCAGAGAAATAATAGAAACGTGTGCAAGGCTGCAAGATGTGCAAGAAAAATGTCCAAGGATAACTTCACAATAGCAAGGTAGTACAAAAAGAGCAAATTCAATTGAAACGTCACCGGACCCAAAAAAAGAAATTTCATAATAAAGTTGGGAATAGCGAATCGAAACGTCTACGAACTGGGGATAACAAAAATTTCATTCAGCAATTTCAAGAAAGAGTATTCACAAAGATTAACATTTCATATTCCGAACTTTTCAAAATCATAAAAAATAAACCGGATTTTCCATGGCCACTTTCAAAAGGGCGACAACCGGAGTTTACACAGAAATCAAAGGACTACTGTGAGTATCACTGCTACAACGGGCATACAACGGATCGATGTAGAAACTTCATCATTCTGGTATAAAGGATGATTGATGCTGGAGAATTAAAAGAATTTATTCAAACCCCCGAATCAACAGCAGGACCTGAAAAAGGGAAGGCAGTTCATATCCCATACAACAAGCAAACTATCAATATGATTTTTTTTTCTGAAAAAATAGATATAAATGTGAATGCTGCAACCGACATAAAACTATGCAAAAGGGTCCGAGACCATGAAGTTTTTAAAGTATCGAGAAGAATAACAAAATTTTGGGAGGACTGGATGGCATCCCCTTTGACTTTATCAGAAAGAGAGATGAATCAAGAAATTGAAATGCACAATGACCCTTTGGTCCTCACTTTGCCGATGTCCGGATGGAATGTCAAAAAAATTCTTATGGATGGGGGTAGTTCGTTGAATGTTATATTTTATGATACATTTCACAAAATGGGACTCAATGAAGATCAGCTGATTCCATCTCATTATGTAATTTATGGATTCAACGGAATAGCCTCAAGACCAAAGGGGGAACTTGATTTGGAAGTATTTGCTGGACCAATAAACATTTTGACAAGATTTAGTGTTATGGATGCTCCATCCCCATACAATGCAATTATCGGAAGACGATGGGTACACCAGTTAAAAGGTGTAATCTCAACTTATCACCAATATTTGCGGTTCCCAATGCCACAAGGAGAAATGGAAATAAGAGGAGATCAACATGATTCCAAATTGTGTATTTTAGCAGAAATACGGATGAATGAAGAGCGGGAAGAACAACAGCGGGACAAGAAAAAAGATCGAAAAGCAAAAGCAAAAGAAGAAGAAATAGACCGATACTTAAAACAGAGTACCGGACCAAAAATTACAGATGAAGTAGGGGAAAACAACAAAAATCAAGGAAATTCATCAAACCAACAATTTGGAAGACAACCACTATAGCAATTAAAAGGAACTCCGACATCTATCGGAGTTCCCAAACCTGTTTTCACTTCCATAGAAGAAACCAAAGTTGTAAATATTGGCACCACCGAATTTCCCAAGCATGTGCGAATTGGAACACTAATGAAGGCCGATACATAACAAAATTTGATTGAACTTCTTCGTGATTTTGTGGATATATTCGCATGGAAAATGGAAGACATGCCAGGGATAGACCCAAGTATTATACACCATGAATTACGGATACGACCCGATGCAATACCATTTCAGCAGAGGATACGCAAGGTCGCTCCAGAATATCACGATCCCGTGGAACAAGAATTAACAAAACTCTTAAATGCAGGATTCATCCGTGAGGTACGATACCCGACATGGATTTCCAACATGGTGATCGTTCCAAAAAAGAAAGGTGGAGTAAGAATTTGTATAGACTTCACCAATTTAAATAAGGCATGCCCGAAGGACAGTTATCCACTTCCCAATATCGATCAACTAGTGGATGCCGTTCAAGGCCATGAGGCGTTGTCCTTTATGGACGACCAATCAGGATACAACCAAATTGCACTTGCAGAGATGGACCAAGAGCATACTGCATTTTTCACCCCGCTGGGGTTGTATTTTTATACCAGGATGCCATTTGGATTGCGAAACGCAGGAGCAACATATCAACGCCTGGTTGACGCAATATTCAAGCCTTGGATTGGGCGAATTTTAAAAGTTTATGTTGATGATATGTTGGTAAAGAGTAAATTATCTGCAAATCATCTACTAGATCTCACCGAGATATTTGGTGCGTGGCGGAAATATAAAATGAAAGTCAATCCAGATAAATGCATTTTTGGTGTGACATCGGGACGTTTTCTGGGATATTTGGTTACCAAGAAGGGGATTGAAGTGGGTCCGGCAAAAATTCAAGCAATAACAAACATGCCATCCCCAAAGAGCATTAAAGATGTGCAGAAATTGAATGGATGCTTGGCTGCTCTCAGCAGGTTCATTGTTAGATCTTCTGAAAGATGAAAACCATTTTTCGATATACTTAAAAAGAAAAATAAATTTGATTGGAATGAAAAATGTGATCAAGCTTTCCGAAACATAAAGATGCATCTTGCCACATTGCCAGCGTTGGAGAAGCCAGAACCCGAAGAAATATTGACTTTGTACATTGAGGAAACGGAAGATGCGATAAGTGCAGTGTTGGTATGTACGAACGAAAAATTAGAGAAACCTGTATATTACATCAGCAAGACTATGAATTTGGCCGAAATAAATTACACCAAAATTGAAAAATATTTTTCATTAGTTTTTGCTACCCAAAAGTTATGTACCTATTTTCTCACACATTACGTGCGTGTCCCGAGCAAAGCACCATTAGAATCAGTATTGAAGAATACCGGGAGGGTTGGAAGGATCGTAGAATGGAATGCACAAATAGAGCAATTAAACATTATTTTTGAGTTACAAACTGCACAAAAATCTCAAGTTTTAGCTGATTTCCTTGCGGACTTCCCGATTGAAGAAGATTATGAAATCCAAGGTCCGATAGATGGAAAAATTAGTTCAATCACAAATTTTATCATTAAAATTTTCATCCTTTTAATTATTTGCTTTCATTGTATATTTTTATTAAAGGATTACCAGGATGTGAGGAAGAGAATCCACAAGATATCTTAAGCTCTGCAAATTCTCAAAGGTGGGAAGTATTTGTTGATGGGTCCCGAAATAAAGAAGGGGCGGGAATTGGCATTGTAATTACTGCGCCTATGGGCGAACGGATGATTCACTCATTTCGACTTGAATTTGATGAGCACACAAATAATATAGTAGAATATGAAGATGTGGTTCATGCTCTCAAACTCATCATTGAGTTAGGAATCAGCAACGTTCGGCTCACAAGTGACTCACAGTTGATAATTCGACAGGTCGAATTAAGATACCAAACAATCTATGAAGATTTGATAGAGTACAAAATTTTGTGAAAACTCTAGCAAATCGCATTCCAAATATAATTTTTCGACATCTCTCTCGAGACAAGAATCGACATGCTGATGCACTAGCATTCATTTCCTCAATGAAAGAGATCCCAATGTTACAACCATAAAAGTCGGACGAATATATGATCCATCCATCAAATTAAGAACAACTGACAACATAGAGGAAGGTATAATCGAATACATTGATGATCCGGCAACACAAAACACGGCACTTACACCTCAACAAGTGGATGATGACTCAAATGAACAAGATTGGAGGATTCCGATTCATCAATATTTACAACATAAAACATTACCC
>JAJJMC010014874.1:17500-25000 GCA_023531435.1 Papaver californicum
GAATAAATCCTCCTCTATCTGTTCCGGGTCGAGGGCTCCTTCTTCAAACTCCGACTCGTTTTTTTCATATAGAAATCTCTGATCAACAAAAGAACAAGATCCATTTTGCATCATATCTAAGGGATTTCTTGGTTCGGACCGAAGAAGCAATGTCACTCGATCATTATCAAACTGACTGCAATCTTTTTCTGTCCGTGAGGATCCCACCAGAGCGCCTTCTACTTCTAATAGGCCATGAACTAGATCAGAATCATTCTCAACGAATCCATAAGAAGTGATCCCATTTTTTTCATCGGGTCCGGGTAGAGACCAAAGATCTTGAGCGACCGATCCGGCAGAACAACTCAAAAGATAAAGAAGTATCGTTAATTTCTTCATGCTCGTTCCAAGCTCGAAGTACCATTTGTACAAAAAAGAATCCCCTTCCTTACATGATTTCTTCTTCATATAGATAGATATAGGATCTATGGGGCAATTACTTAGAAGTATATTTTGTGCCACAGCCCTTCCTATCTGATAGAAAAGGATCCCATGATCCTGAACCGATCTTACCTGGGATCGCAAATCCCAAGTTTGTCTATGAAGAGCGGATCTAATTGTATTAGTGTCTAGAATGGATTTCTTCTGTGTAATACTAATGGATAGGGCCTCATTGGTAAGTGCTACAAGATCTCGTGCATTGGAGCCCATGGTTATGGCCCCGAATCCATTAGTATGGAACATTTTCTTTTCCAAGTGAAATCCCCTAGTATATGAAAGAGTGAAAAAGTGCTTTCGTTGTTGTGGAATAAGAAGCCTCCGTATCTTAATGCATGTATTTAATTTATTCGGAGCTATTAGAGCGGGATCTACTTTTTGGGGAATATGAGTCGAAGCAATAACAAGGAGATTTCTAGTGGAGCATCTTTCACAATCCCTGGAGAGATAGTTCACTAATAGACCGAGGGATAAGTAATTCGACTCATTCACATACAGATCATGAATGTTTGGAATCCATATTATGCAAGGAGACATTGCTTTTGCTAATTCGAATTGAAGGGTGATATCAAATCGGTCTTTTTTCGGCGTCATATACATAGTTAGCGCATTCGTCATAGTTAGCAGCTCTGTATCAAGGTCATCATCGATATCGTCACTAGCATCAATCTCGATATTGTCACTACCATCAATATCATCAATAAGATAACCTTTAGGCTTGTCATCCAGGAACTTGTTCGGAAATACCGTAATGAAAGGAACATAAGAGTTTGTCGCTAGGTATTTGACCAAATAGGATCGTCCAGTTCCTATAGAACCTATCACTAAAATACCCCTAGACGGGGATAGGGCTAAGCGGAGCGAAAAGGGTTTTCCATGAGATGGGAAATGAAAACTATTAGCCCCACACGAGGTTTGTGAATAAGTGATTGTCTGATAATGAGCAAGGAATATCCGTCTTTCTGCTAAACAGGATCTATTGAACTCATAATTCATTAGATCTTTTTTATGAATGTCAACTAAGTATCGTAAGTAAATTGATCCCGGTTGTTCAACCATTTGATAACCAGAGTCATTCTTTGATAAATGATCACTATGAGTCAGACTCAATAGAATTTGATCAATCCTTTTTTTTGTCGTTAAGGTGGAGAACTGAACCAAGAATTCTCTTTCTTCATCATCAATCGAATCACTGTTCGCGACCCAGGATTCTATTTTATCATCAATCCAATCAACGTTCACGTTTTTTCTTTTTCTTATCAATGAATAGATCTCTTTACTTGTACGACTTAGATATCTCGTATTTCTCGAAAAAGTGATTCGATTGATGGGATTTGGTATGATACTTATGATATCGATGAGATTGATATTCAAATATTTCTTCTTAGAACGTATTGATTTGACCCCATAAGTGGGACCACCACCCAATAGCATGTTGCCACCAGAAGCAGAACCCCGTATTTCTTCTAGAGAATCTCCTAATTGTTCCAGAGCAACTAGAAAGAGATTCTTTAACCAGAAAGAGTTCAGTTCAGATGTAGGATACCTATCCAGAAGTTTTCGCAACTCAATCATGTATGATGGAATCATCAAAGATTTGATCTTTTCGAACTCTGTCTGTAACTCACTAGAGGCCCGGGAAACAAAGAGAAGATGTGTACGAACGAGATATCCAGCAACAAGAAGAAGGAAAAGGATTGAATAGAGGAACTCCCGAGCATTTGGTGATCTCAGATGTATCCATATCAATGGAACGGGTGACTCATTATTTCGATGAATCATTTCTTCGGACAGAAGAAGATTATGTAAACACTTACTCGAAATCTCACTTATCGGATTCCATTGTGGAAGAATCGCCCACAATTTTTTCTGAGGAATTGGCCATGATGTATCTGATCCATGCATAATATCATGAAAAACGGATACAAATTTTTGACTGCTACTTAGTATCGGCAATAGGTCTGAAAAAGTATCTAAAAGGGTGAAATTTAGATATTTGCACCCTGCCGAAGTAAGGAACCATGGCATATATGTTTGTAACAGATTCCATTTTGAGAGATTTGAAAAAGCACTATCTCGTTGAAGGGTTCTATACATCTGCCATTTCTCAACGCATTTCTTTAGACAAAGACTCTGTTTTTTCCTCTTTTCGGATGGTAAATATTTCTCAGAACATGGAGTGTGAATCAAACCCATGTTTGAATTGAAATTGAGATACTGATGCAAGTTCTTCCCTTCTGAATCAGAGAGATTCATATCTGAAAGAGGTTGACAATAAGTTCTTTCAAAATTGACTATTTGTCCCTCTGTTAGAGGTGTTCCAGAAATGTCTGGGATCGAGTAAATAGCTCTACGAACGAATGGATCGGATCGAATTGGAAAATGGAAAGATTTGTACAAGTTATACCTTTCGTCACCACTTTGTGGAAAATCGTTAGGTATGAATATGTTAGATACCTGTGACTCGATTGATGAAATAGTATCTCTCTCCAAAAAAACATGTTTTTTTGGACCGACGCACAAAGAAAAAATGTTGTTGCGAATGAACAAGATATTGAGGAATTGTCCATACGTAAGATCATAATTATTGATACGGGCCTTTTCCACATAAAAAGGGAATCTTTTGTTACAATCGAACCAGAAGTGATGTGGATTATTCAAGAATCGAAGTCGATTTGCTTTATAAAAAGAAGAGATCAATGAACTTCTATGAAATGGTTTCACGGGATTCAGCCAATTGTCTCGATCGTGGGATATCATTGAGAAATAGGAATCGGTGTTATCAAAGTCTTTCCTGCGATTATTTCTAGTATGAAATGAGTCAATCATCCACTTTGGTATCTTATTGAATAAA
Source organism: Papaver californicum (assembly GCA_023531435.1). Taxonomy (NCBI): domain Eukaryota; kingdom Viridiplantae; phylum Streptophyta; class Magnoliopsida; order Ranunculales; family Papaveraceae; genus Papaver; species Papaver californicum. Next base: position 20,832 of record JAJJMC010014874.1, read on the forward strand.
AACGGTGATATTGTTCCTCCATTGATCAAGAATTTCGATTTTTGGGAAGTATCACGATTATCCAATAAGAAGGGTTTCAATTTATTCAAATGAACGATTTGAACACCTATTGATTCTAACAACTGATTGCAGAGTTGATCATTCGGCCCTTTCAATTCATAGATGTGGATCTCGGACCTATGAATGGGGATATTCCCGATACTCACAAAGAAAAAAGGAAGTGACTTAGACAAAAAGAGAAGTGACTTGGACAAAAAGAGAAGTGACTTGGACAAATCTTGTTTGTCGATAACCTCGGACCAATCAATCGAATATTGATTAATACGTAATCGACCGAACACTACTTGAAAACGGCTCTTCTGCTCAGAAACGAAATGTTCCAAATGTTCCTGGAAATTATTGCTCCCGTTGGGCCATTTGTATCTATATGCATTAGGATCCCGATTCATGGATCTCTCGGTTCGAGAAATAAGAGGATCGAACCATTTCTTCTGACTCTTTTTCAAATTCGATAAATGTTGGTTGATCGTATATTTCATTATAGTTCTATGATTCAGAGTATCATTTCCTATTTGATCCCTTTGAATTCCATAAAAGAATCGATTCGATACATTTCTTATGTACCCATAGGTGCTATATTGGATTTGAATCAGATTTCGGATCAATCTATATTGATTGACTGCCTCCATTATGTTGTTGCTAGCAAATACCACTCTTTTTGGTTTTGGATCTTCCAAGTCATTCCCGCAGGAGATCCGGACCGATTTTTTTCTGATCCTTCGATAAAAAGATTCATTCTCTTCATAAAAAATAGGAGGTAGAACCAAGAAAGATTTCTTTTTCGATTCATCCCTGGAGTTGAATACCTCATTCAATAATTTTTTTTTATCCAACCCGTAGGAATCAATAGAAAAGGAAAATCCCTTATGATACACCAGATCCGGCTCGGTTATTGATAGAGTGAATAGATCTGCCATTTCTTGAAATCTCTCTTCTGATTCAAAATCGCGGTGTAACGTGTACCCCCCCCTGTTTCGGTCATGGAATAGATGAAAGAAAGAAAAAAATGGATTTTGGTTCAAGAATGAAATCTTATTGGAACTGGCCATATCCGGTTCATCCTTCGGAACCATATCACATCCCGGATCTGATGAAATAGGATGAATTGAGACGGTATTTTGTAAATACGTAATTATCTTGAATATATCAACCATTTCTTTATTTTCCGATCGTCTGGAAGGGACAAAAGAAACATCTTGTTCTTTCTTCAACAATTTATGATCTCTAGTGGACCTCTCAGTAGGATTCGAACCCAGATGAAGTTCTGACCATCTGTCAGAGAAAAAGGAACGAATTGATTTTGTAGAATTCCCAAGAATTGCTTCGATTTCTTCCGGAAGCAGATGATTATTCATCTGCTTCTCACGTTCCGTGAATAGCCGGGACATTGAGGAATATCCAGAAAGGCATTTCGGGAATCGGTCTGATTTTCTCTCTGTTCGTTCCGTTTGAAGAAAGGAAGGATCCCAAAGAATCGATCTTTCTTTTAGTTGTTGAATCTCTCTTTGATTGATCAATGTGTGATATTCCGAATCCTCATTACTAATCGAATCGAAAGGGTCTCTGGATTGATCAGAAGATCCTTTCAATTGGCTAGAATTCGTTACTTGAACGAAAATAGATCTTGTGGAATCATATTGAATATTTGACGATACATTCCGTACCTTGCTAAAAAACCGATCCTTGCTTACCAACCACACATTGTCTAACCAAATCCAACTCTCTCTCGATACGTTCCTCAAAAAATCCGACTCGTGCAGATTCTTCCCCCAACTAACGAAGATATCTTGGCGGAATTGCCACATATGAAATTGAGCACAATTTTGCAAAGAAATACCCCACTTGTTTCTCGAGAAGAGATGGGAAACATGTTCAATCTCATTTGATTGAATAGTTGACTCAGCTCCTTGTTGTTTGAAGAAACCCTCCACTTCAATTGGTCTTTTTTCACGAAAAGCAGACATGAGATAACAAATCCAGTGTTTCACTAAGATTTCGAATAGCTGGCCCGAATTCAAGTTGATTATGTTTCGCTTCTTCCTCAGAGAAAGACGATCAAACAATTCCCAATCATGGTCCTTGCGGATCGGATCATCCGTATAGGATACAAAAAGAAACTCCAGATATTTGATATCTTTCTCTTTAAATGAGATCTCAATTCCAGCTACGGTTTCCTTAGATATCTTACAACTAGAATTCCACCTTTTTCCGATCCGGTTCCTCCACCACCGCGAACCCCAGTTAGAGTCAGGCATGATACACTTTTTCGTTATTGGGAGAACCCAAGTACTCTCTTTCGGATCCATGAAACAACTCTCAGAGATCTTTTTCCCTTTTGGAAGATAGAGGAGCGAAACAATCAACCTATTAATATTGGAAGACCAAAAAGATTCTTCCGATGTATCATTTCTGGGTCCAATGGAATTCATAGGTATAGGAAGAAGCCCCATCAAATAGAGATTTTTTCTTTCGACCATATTTCGATTGTTAATACGATATATAAGGACCGCTACTACAAGCAGTACTACACCTTTGATCGTGAAATATCGATTGCTTGTTGAACCCTGTGAATCGCGTGAAAGGAGGATACTCCAAATTCGGGGGTCAAAGAGTTTCATAAAACGTTCTTGGTGGAAAAAAATGTGAGTGAAAGATCCCACTGAATCGAATTTGGTCCATGAATCTAAGAAATAGTGAGAATTCTTGATCTCTCTCAATATCTCTCTCAATTCGAAGATCCAGGATTTGAATTGATGTCGTTTCATTGATTCCTGTTTCATTGATTCCTCCTAAAGATTTCATTTCAATTGGAATTTGGTTATTCACGATGTACGATGATCCCTGTTAAGCATCCATGGCTGAATGGTTAAAGCGCCCAACTCATAATTGGCAAATTCGTAGGTTCAATTCCTGCTGGATGCACGCCAATGGGAACGTTCAATAAGTCTATTGGAATTGGCTCTGTATCAATGGAATCTCATCATCCATACATAACGAATTGGTATGGTATATTCATACCATAACATATGAACAGTAAGAACTAGAATTCTTATCAATACTGGAACTCATAGGGAAGAAAATGGATTTATGGATGGAATCAAATATGCAGTATTTACAGACAAAAGTATTCGGTTATTGGGGAACAATCAATATACTTCTAATGTCGAATCAGGATCAACTAGGACAGAAATAAAGCATTGGGTCGAACTCTTCTTTGGTGTCAAGGTAATAGCTATGAATAGTCATCGACTCCCGGGAAAGGGTAGAAGAATGGGACCTATGGGACATACAATGCATTACAAACGTATGATCATTACGCTTCAACCGGGTTATTCTATTCCACCTCTTAGAAAGAAAAGAACTTAAAAAAAAATACTTAATAACACGGCGATACATTTATACAAAACTTCTACTCCGAGCACACGCAATGGGGCCGTAGACAGTCAAGTGAAATCCAATTCACGAAATAATTTGATCTCTGGACAGCGTCATTGTGGTAAAGGTCGTAATGCCAGAGGCATCATTACCGCAAGGCATAGAGGGGGAGGTCATAAGCGTCTATACCGTAAAATAGATTTTCGACGGAATGAAAAAGACATATCTGGTAGAATCGTAACCATAGAATACGACCCCAACCGAAATGCATACATTTGTCTCATACACTATGGGGATGGTGAGAAGAGATATATTTTACATCCCAGAGGGGCTATAATTGGAGATACCATTGTTTCTGGTACAGAAGTTCCTATCTCAATGGGAAATGCCCTACCTTTGAGTGCGGTTTGAACCATTGATTTACGTAATTGGAAGTAACCAATTAGGTTTACGACGAAACCTAGAAATCAATCACTGATCCAATTTGAGTACCTCTACGGGATAGACCTCAACAGAAAACTGAAGAGTAACGGCAGCAAGTGATTGAGTTCAGTAGTTCCTCATATAAAATTATTGACTCTAGAGATATGGTAATATGGAGAAGACAAAATTGTTTGAAGCACCGACAGAACCGGAAGCGCCCCTTGTTTCAAAGAGAGGAGGACGGGTTATTCACATTTCATTTGATGGTCAGAGGCGAATTGAAAGCTAAGCAGTGGTAATTCTACCCCCGG
>JAJJMC010014874.1:30000-49652 GCA_023531435.1 Papaver californicum
ATCCGTTGCTTCATCCAAATGTGTAAAAGAATCTAGCCGCACTTAAAAGCCGAGTACTCTACCGTTGAGTTAGCAACCCAAATAATGTAATTATGGTGTGTAGATATGATCGAAATAAAAAAAGAAATAGATTAGATTGAACGGCCACATCAAAGGATTAAACTAGCAACAAATCGACAAAAGGTTTTTAGGACCGATTCGGAATATAAAAATGAACAAATCATATGAAAATAGAAGAAATTCCCAGATAAAAAAAGAGAGATTCTCCTTTATTTGTCTATTTTTTCATAAAAAAGGGTCCTCTTGTGTTACAGCAAATCTAACGAGCACTTTTTTTGAAGTAAAAAACAAAACTTATGGGACGTGGATAAATAGATCCATTTATCCACGATCCAATTATATTTGTTCAATACACTATTGTCAATATGAACGTTGAAAACATAAAGAAAAAAAGACAAAACCCGAATATAACAAAAGGGACAATAAGCAAGCTTAACCCCCTTTTCTTGGTGTCATCCTAACAAAAACCAAACCATATCAAGAAAAAATATTTCATTATTTCGAGAATCGATAATATTCGAGAATCGATAATATGGGATTATATGAAAGCAATCTAATAGTAAATTCGTATAAATAGAACAAAAAAAAAAGAGTGAAAAAAGAAGAAATTCCAGGAAGTTCACATTATGGAACCCTCACTTTCTTTATCTTTGTTCATTATTTAAAGTTCGTTTGATTACCGGGAAGAAGTTCCTTAAACACCTCTGCCTTCTTTGAAATATCATGAACGGTTCCTGTGGGTTGAGCGCCTTTTTCAAGGAAATAGAGAATAGCGGGAACGTTTGAATAAGTTTGATTCTTTATCGGATCGTAAAAACCCACTTTTCGAAGATCTCTTCCTTCTCTTCGGGATCGAACATCAATTGCAACGATTCGATAGATGGCTCATTGGGATAGATGTAGATGAACAACGCCCCCCCTAGAAACGTATAGGAGGTTTTCTCCTCGTACGGCTCGAGAAAGAATGATTTGAATTTATGTATATAGTTCCAAATAGATTGAGAAAATAATAAAATCCATTAGACTTTTTTTGAATTCCTTTTTTTCTTCCTTCCCGCAGAAAAGAAAAAACATTCGTACTCATAACTCAAGTTGTATAATTATCAAAGAGCTCAAAGGAAAATCCTTAAGCTTAGGCATTTTATTTATTGAGCTGTCTCTAACCCCCTTGCTTTGTCTTGTTTAGAGTCCATTTTTTATTCCTCGCCCTGACCGAACCTATTGTTGAGACAACAGAAAATGGTGTTTTCTTGTTCCGGGATCCTTTATCGTTGCTTTGAATCATTGGGTTTAGACATTACTTCGGTGATATTTAATCTTTCAAAACGGCAGCAACATACCTTTTGTGATTTCTTTCTATCGAAGAATCAGATGAAGGATTGATTCCCATGCGATACACTTTTGTTTTGATCAAAATAGTTTCGTTTTTTGACAATTCCAAGAAAAGAATTTCCTTTTTTTGAAACGTTTGCTCGAATTGGATCCTTTCTATTTCTATATTGAAGATATACTTACGAAGTTGTTCCGACTTATTGATTGACACTAACCCTAGACCCTTGCCCCTGAGAAATGAATCAATACTTTCTACTCGAGCTCCATCATGTACTATTTACAACCCAGCAAAAAGGGATTGTTCTAGTGGAACAGAACAAACTATGTCGAGCCAAGAGCACCTTCATTCCTATATAAAATGGTGGATGTAAGAATCCACAACCGATCATGTCCTTCAAGTCGCACGTTGCTTTCTACCACATCGTTTTAAACGAAGTTTTACCATAACTTTCCTCTAGTTTGGAGCCGGTATGGAATTGATTCAATATGGAATCATGAATAGTCATTAGTTCAATCGGTACATAGTAATCTATACTTTCATACTTTCTTTTTCTATATGGAAAGGTCCTTTTTTCTGGAGAAGTCTCCGCAAAGGATTCAATTTAATTAACCCTATCTTTTATTCTATGAGCAAAAGAATTAATAAAGAAAATGAAGAAAAAAACGCTTTTCTTTAATCTGCATCTTCAACAGAACAGATTGTTCAAGACCATCAATCATGAAAGATTCAACCTTTCTCGAACAACTAAGCTAAAAACAAAACACCTAACTAAAAAAAAGAAGGGTCTTTCATTATATTTCTAATACCGGAACAAAATGAATATTAAGTATTAACCAAAGAAACGAGTCCAATGAACTGGAAAGGCCAGAAATGAGTTGATAGAATTAAAGTTAACAAATCTCACATCTCTTCGAGAACCAAAGATTGATAAAACATCATGAAAAGCGTTTCGTTTTTCAAATTTTCTATTTCAATAGAATTTTGATTATTTGATCGTGAAATCAATTAAAGGATTTAGTAATCAGATCATAGCCTGTAGTTAAAAAGGTTTAATAGATATCTCATTTCCGACTCAATCACCCATCTATTTTGAATGAATCATTATCTCGGTGATGGAATGAAAATTCAATTAGTCCCAAGAGCCCCTTCTTGTTTAGTTTAGACTTCCAAGATCCACAGAGAATTAATAACTAATAACTGGACTCCACTATTTACTTTAGTGATAGGGGGGTAAGGTAGAGCTTTTTCGCATTTTCACTTTGAATGCGTTCTTTTTTTTTTTATGGATATAGACCATAAAGTCTTTCTAAGCAACTAGGAATATCGATGGAACAGGCAGACGCGGAAGAGCCCATCTCATTTTTGAATTCAACTATTGAGCTATTTCCTGGCCAGGTAGGATAGGAAATAGATCTCGCTCTATCGGCATGTCATTTGCCCTGGGTTGTTTTGCGAGAAAAAGGGTAAGATATGATTCAGAAAAGAATCAGTAGAACTCAGAAAAAAAGATTCGATTTTATTCAACATTACACTTTGAACCTAATTGGACTGCTCTGGGACGGAAGGATTCGAACCTCCGAGTCGCGGGACCAAAACCCGTTGCCTTACCGCTTGGCCACGCCCCATTTATATTTATATTTGACACCAATAAACACTAATATCCGTATTGTTTATTCGTCAATTCCCACCCAAATCTCTATGGAATAGAGTAGATTGTTGCTAGGATTTAATGCATATAGTTGTAGAATTTAACTTAATTTATTGATCATTACATAGAATTCAATTAAGATATTGTATGAAAGTATGACTCCTTCTGTTCTCGGTTGAGAATTGAAGGATTTGTGATTGAGCAAGTAAAAAAAAAGAAGAATTTGAATCTACCTTACTTTCTTCCTTTTTTTCCTTAATATCAATGACTCAATCAAAATACAATTATCTCCAAGAAGGAAATGTTTGTTATGCTTAATATCTTTAGTTTGATCTGTATCTGTCTTAATTCTGCCCTTCATTCGAGTAGTTTTTTCTTCGCCAAATTGCCCGAGGCTTATGCTTTTTTTAATCCAATTGTAGATGTTATGCCAGTAATACCTGTGCTCTTTCTTCTCTTAGCCCTTGTTTGGCAAGCTGCTGTAAGTTTTCGATGATATTTTTTTACTACTGTCCTACAAACATGTATGATTTTTTGATAAAAAAAGAGTCTAACAATTAATAAGATCAGCTAAGTCTTATATTCTGAACCCTCGATCCAAACATTTGAATTCTTGGATAATTGCGAGAAATCTTGATCACCTCCCCAACTTGACCTTCTACTTCAAGGGCCCTATTCAATTTAGGGTCCCCCACAATATAATATAGAATTGTGTCATAAAAAAGCGTTTCCGTAACGAAAGAATCTTATTACAAACGAATTTCGAAAAATTACTTTCTTTTCGAGAAACTACTTCGTTTCTTGGTGTAAAAAGAGGATATGTGGTATAAAAAAGGATAGTCTATTCCCTTTTTTTACAAAAATGATCTTGGAGATTGTGTAATGCTTACTCTCAAACTCTTTGTTTACACAGTAGTGATATTCTTTGTTTCTCTTTTTATCTTCGGATTCCTATCTAATGATCCAGGACGTAATCCTGGACGTGAGGAATAAAAAAGAGGAAAAAGCTTTTTTCTTGCTTGTTGGTTTATTCATTTTCTTTTTTTTTTTATTCCAGACATTTAACTATGAGAAAATAAGATAAAATGCAATGAAAAGGTCTCGATCTTTTTTTGAATGCAAAAAAAAGAAAGTCATCGGAGGAAACGGAAAGAGAGGGATTCGAACCCTCGGTACAAATAAATCGTACAACGGATTAGCAATCCGCCGCTTTAGTCCACTCAGCCATCTCTCCAAATTGAAAAAATTACTATGTTACGGTTACGCTTGAAGCCAAAAAGTCTTTATTTTTTCTTTCACTTTATTCTATAGATAGATAAGATAGATACAAATTGGATTAGCAATCCAACTCGAATTTCATTTCGATAATGGGTATATCTTCCATAGAAAGAAAAAAAATATCCCCCCTTTTTTAGCCGAAAGCTCCTTTTATTCCCCGGCCTGGTCAGTACCTAGCCGGGCCATTTCTTACTTTATTCCAACGCAATGAATGATGGATCAACTCATTTCTCTGATTTGAAAACAAAAATACTTGTTATTGAAACAACAACGACAGGAACACGTAAGACTATTTCCAATCTTATGGTATAGGATAGAAGTGTCTTTGCTTTTTTTATCAATTTGGAAAAAGAGGGACCTATCCTATTTCTTAATATTATAACTCTAATTTCGTTATTTCTTCAAGGGCAGTCTTTATTTGAAGACTTGAGTTGAGTCCATAAAAAAGACTCCGGGTTTTTATACTAGATCCAGTTGATTGGCTCGAATTCCTAAAATTTACCGGCGGAATATGAATAAAATAAATAGGGAAAGGGTATTTTCAAAAAATGAAAGAGTCAAACTTTCTCTCTTTTTTGAGAAAATTTTGTATTTTCTTCTAAAGGATTGGAGGGTTGAAAAAACGGAGCTACGGATTCTTACACAATTTTTTGTGACTTCAGTGGCTCTTTCTTTAAAGAACCCCCCAGCCCAGCAAAATAAAAAGATATAACCCTTTTGTTTAATAAGACTTCTTTTCCTACCTCATCAAGTTCTCCCGACAAAAAGCGTCAACGCTCCAATTTAATAATTCTATTCTGATCCTATCTTGATTATGTAGGATTCCCTTGTTCGACAAAGATTCCATTCATATACAATAATCAATTGTAGCGGGTATAGTTTAGTGGTAAAAGTGTGATTCGTTCTATTAATCCCTTAAATAGTTAAGGGGTCTTTCGGTTAATTTGTATTCCGATCAAAAACTTTCTTTCTTAAAAGGATTTTATCCTTTACCTCTCAATGACAGATTTGAGGAAGAATATACATTCTCGTGATTTGTATCCAAGGGTCAATTTAAAATGGAAAATTGGATTATGGAATTGCGAAGCATAATTTTTTTTAGTTGGATCAAAACTTCCAATTAAATGAGTATGAATAAAGGGTCCATGGATGAAGAAAAAAGTGTATTTCAATCGTAACTAGATCTTCCTTTTTTTCTTTGTAGAAGGGAAATTGAAGCGAAATAGCTATTAAATGATGACTTTGTTTTACTAGGGCCATCAACATATTGTTTCAGCTCGGTGGAAACACAACTCTTTTCCTCAGGATTCGCACAGTAGAAATAGAGAACGAAATAACTAGAAGTATTTGTTAGAATTACCCCCTTCTAGAGGGATCATCTATAAAGCGAGTTGTTTTGAATGCATTCAGACAAAAAAGCTAACATAGGTGTTATGGGTCAAAATTTTTTTTACAACTTAGATTTTGGAATCTATCCATTTTCCATAAAGGAGCCGAATGAAACCAAAGTTTCATGTTCGGTTTTGAATTAGAGACGTCAAAAAGAAAGGCTGAATCGACGTCGACTATAACCCCTAGCCTTCCAAGCTAACGATGCGGGTTCGATTCCCGCTACCCGCTCCATTTTAATTCTGATATACGCATCATTAAAGTAAATAAGCATATTTATTCCCTCAATTTTTTCACAAAAGAACCTGGTTCCTTTTTTACAAATAGGAAGATAGTAAAGGAAAACGAGAAAGAGAAAATACGGAATGAAAAGGCGTCCATTGTCTAATGGATAGGACAGAGGTCTTCTAAACCTTTGGTATAGGTTCAAATCCTATTGGACGCAATTTATTTCCATCTATTTTTTTATCTTTTTATGTCAAGAAAGATATTTGGAATGATTTAAATAAGAAACGTTTCTCGACGATTTACTAAGAGTAATCAACTTCTTTATGCTTGTTCCTGAAGTAGAAACCGTTCTATCTGTTCCTTAATAGCTTCCTTCAAAAGAACTTCTGCTTCCTCCGGAAATTTCTTGGTAGAAGATATGATTTCTTGCAATTGAGGTTTATTCGTTTTTAAGTAAGTACGTAATTGAACGAGGAATTTCTTTACCTGATCTATTTCTAACGAATCAAGATACCCATTCGTTCCGGTATAAATAGTCATTACCTGTTCTTCCACGGTGAGAGGGGCCGATTGGGCTTGTTTGAGCAATTCACGTAATCGTTGACCTCTTGCCAATTGATTCTGAGTTGCTTTATCGAGATCAGAAGCAAATTGTGCAAAGGCTTCTAACTCTGCGAATTGAGCCAGCTCTAATTTTAATTTGCCAGCTACTTGTTTCATGGCTTTAATTTGCGCCGCAGATCCTACTCTGGAAACAGAAATCCCCACATTTATAGCAGGTCGGATTCCGGCATTGAATAGATCGGCGGATAAGAATATTTGTCCATCTGTAATGGAAATTACGTTGGTAGGGATATAAGCCGAAACATCCCCAGATTGAGTCTCTACTATTGGTAAAGCAGTCATACTTCCTTCACCTAAAAGAGTACTTAATTTAGCGGCTCTTTCCAAAAGGCGTGAATGCAAATAAAAAACATCTCCTGGATAAGCTTCGCGGCCTGGAGGTCTCCGTAATAGAAGAGACATTTGACGATAAGCTTGTGCTTGTTTGGAGGGATCATCATAAATGATTGAAGTATGTCGTTCACGGTACATAAAATATTCAGCCAGAGCCGCTCCTGTATAAGGGGCGAGGTATTGTAATGTAGCAGGTGAGTCTGCCATTTCGGCTACCACAATAGTATAATCCATTGCCCCCCGTTCCTGGAAAGTAGTCACTACCTGAGCTACAGAAGATGCTTTTTGACCAATAGCTACATAAACACATACTACATTTTGCCCTTTTTGATTCAGAACTGTATCCGTGGCTACTGCTGTTTTACCGGTCTGCCTGTCCCCAATAATTAATTCTCGCTGACCGCGCCCTACAGGGATCATTGAATCAATAGCAATAAGTCCCGTTTGAAGAGGCTCATATACAGAACGTCTTGAAATAATACCTGGAGCGGGAGATTCAATTAACCGGGATTCAGAAGATGAAATTTCACCCCTACCATCAATAGGTTTAGCCAGAGCATTTACAACACGACCCAAATAAGCTTCGCTCACAGGTATCTGAGCAATTCTTCCCGTTGCTTTTACAGAACTTCCCTCTTGTATCATTAAACCGTCACCCATTAATACAACACCAACATTATTTGATTCCAAATTAAGAGCAATGCCTATTGTACCTTCTTCAAATTCTACTAATTCTCCTGCCATTACTTCATCAAGACCATGAATACGAGCTATACCGTCGCCTACTTGAAGTACGGTGCCGGTATTCACAACCTTTACTTCTCTATTATATTGTTCAATACGTTCACGGATAATAGTACTAATTTCGTCGGCTCTAATGGTTGCCATGAGTCTTTCTTAATTCTTTTTTAAAAGCAAAGGAAAAAAATAATGCCTGCAGTACAAAAGACTAATCGGTTATTTCTTTCATCGCCCCAAACATGCCAATATTAGCATTGATGGTGCGTAAATGTAACTCGCTGTTCAAACAACTATTCAGAGTTCCTAGAGCTCCTTGTAAGGCTTGTTGGAAAACTCGTTGTCGGACTTGATTAATCGCTTTTTGTTGTTCAAACTGAATGGTTTCGTTTTTGTAATTTTCTAATTGTACCAAATTCTTATAAGTTGAATTAATCAAATTTGATTTTTCTCGTTCTATCTCAGAATATCCATTCACTCGAAACTGATCGGCTTCCATTTCCACTTTTCGTAAGCGAGCCCTGGCTTTCTCCAGCTGTTCAATGGCCCCTCCACGTAATTCTTCTGAATTTCGAATAGTACTCAAGATCCTCTGTTTTCGATTATCTAATAAATCACTTAATGAAAGTAGATTCTCTTCCCATTCATTTCAAAACTTCCACGATCTCTTCCCGAACCAAACATGAATCTTTCGATTCATTTGGCTCTCACGCTCAGTTACTTATAGGGGATTCCATATTTTTTATGTAATGAGCCTATCCTCTCTTCTCTGTTCGTATTCCAAAATATCAAAACGGATCATTGATCCACGACCATAATATTTGGAGGACTCTTCCGACCAGACAAAAATCTGTAATTATCGGCAAAGTTGTTTATATTTTTTTCTGAAAATCCAAAAAATGCTTCTTACTTTAATACATAGGTCGTCGATTCGGCATTGAAAAAAGGGATCCTTCCTTTTTCCAGTAACAGGTTCAAATCGTTTTATCGATATGAGTGTTCTATATCGAATAAATTGCCAACTTTTTTTGAAACCATTTCCATACTAACATAGTGGTAGAAAGAGTACCATGTAGCGCCTAGACTTCAAACGGTTTAGCTTTAACCATGTTAATAGTTCCACATTATTGGTTGATAGAGAATCAAAGTGTATTTACTTTACCAATGAGTCGCGAAATGCTATGGTTCTTACATATGATTTCTTTACTTTTTCAGAAGTAATTCGCGAGATCGTGCACCCTTCATTTACTTAGTTTAGTTCTAAAGAAAAAAGAAAGTGCAGCTGGTTAGATCCAGCCTATTCTTGAAATAAACAACCCGCACACACTCCCTTTCCAAAAAAGATCAATACGCCAAGTACTACACTTAGATTTATTGGATTTGTTGCTAAAATATCGGTATTAAACCCGAAACTCCCGGCGGATGGCCAGTGACCCAAAGAAACGAAAGAATCGGTTACATTTTTCATATGATCTCCTCTTATAGATAGGACTAACAAAATAAAACAGAGTTTGTATCAATTCGTCCCTTTTTTTATTGTTTGATTAATTTTTGATTTCCTTTTTTTTTACATAGATTTTATTATTCCATTTTGCATTTTTTTTATTTCATTTGAGGTTCCCACTCAAAAACACACTTATTAGAATTAGGTCCAGATCTCATGTCAGTCGTGAAATACCTCATCTTTTGCAACGCTTTCTAAAAAAAAAGGGTTTCGTTGGACTAAGAACGGGAAGGAAGAAAGCGAGTAGGTCTGCTAATTCCTCATCCTCAAATCAGTCCTTCCCACGGATATTGTCTCAAAAAAAAGTGATTGTAAGAGTAAAATCTTGATAGAATTCAAAAAAGCAGGTAGGAAATCCAGGGCAATAAAATGGAGAAAAAAACTTTCAAATTCTTAGGATTAAACAAAAGGATTCGCAAATAAAAGTGCTAATGCCACAACCAAGCCATAAATTGTTAAAGCTTCCATAAAAGCCAGACTCAGCAATAAAGTACCTCGTATTTTACCCTCCGCCTCTGGTTGTCTCGCAAGACCTTCTACGGCTTGTCCCGCAGCAGTACCTTGACCAACTCCAGGTCCAATAGAAGCAAGCCCTACGGCCAATCCAGCAGCAATAACGGAAGCGGCAGAAATCAGTGGATTCATGGTAAGCTCCTCGCACCAAAATAAATAAATGGTTAATGATACAATCAACCAATAAATAATGCCTTATGATTCCATTACTAACATATATCCAATTGAAGTAATTATATTATTGAATCGTCAGAACTACTTCGATTTCTCGTTTTTAGTTCCCATCCATCGAGTCTTTATCAATTAGCAATCCATAAAGCTCTTCCATTTCTTAGTTCCAAAGCATTCTTTCAATTCTTCGTTATTTTTCTCTTCTATACTATATGCTCTTGGTTTCATGTGTTTATTCATTCGTCACAGACGAAATGGAAGGACTTCTATTGGAATCCTCATCGAAATTCAGAGTGGGATCGTAAAGGAAATAAGATCTATGGATAGTTCATATATAACTAGTCAATATCTAATATCACATATACATATGTTTCTTCCATAGTGTAAACCAACTATTGAATTCTCATCCTATATGCATTCGAATTCTAGAAAAAACATACACAACAATAGGTTTATAGCCATTACATATACCTAAGTCGATCCCCTAACCTATTTTTTATGAAGCCCATTTGTCACTTCCTCTTTGCCCTTTAGTTATCATTATCCCGTATGAATCCAAATGGGCGGGTTGGTTGGTTCATTATCATTAGCCCGAATCATTACATATCAATACAATATCAGGATTTGGTTGATGAAATTGCATGGAATTAATTCGAATTTTGGACAATCCTTGAATTAAAAAAATTTAAATGCCAATCCATCGTTCTATAGAAACATCGTTTTTTGTTTAATCACAATCAAAGTTAGATAGCATAACAATTTGGATTCAAATTATGAACCCTAATATAATTCTAATATTGTAATTGAATGAACAAATAGAAGTGGGGGTATGACATCAATCGGCCAAGAATCTTAGGAAAAAGATCTTTTAGATCTCTTTCCTTTATTTTAAATTCCCGAATATCAATCAGAAAAGCGAGTTAATGATGACCCTCCATGGATTCGCCTATATAAGCCGCGGCTAAAGTTGCAAAAATAAGAGCTTGAATCCCGCTTGTAAATAATCCAAGAAACATGACAGGTATAGGAACCACTGAAGGTACTAAAGAAACAAGAACAACAACTACTAATTCATCAGCCAATATATTCCCGAAAAGCCGAAAACTTAGTGATAAGGGTTTTGTGAAATCTTCTAGGATGTTAATTGGTAAAAGGATTGGAGTTGGTTGAATGTATTTACCGAAATAACCCAACCCTTTTTTGGTAAGACCCGCATAGAAATATGCCACGGACGTGAGTAAAGCTAAAGCAACGGTAGTATTTATATCATTCGTAGGTGCGGCTAACTCCCCATGAGGTAACTGTATTATTTTCCGAGGTAAAAGAGCCCCTGACCAGTTAGAAACAAAAATAAATAGGAACATAGTTCCAATAAAGGGAACCCAAGGACCATACTCTTCTCCAATCTGAGTTTTGCTCAAGTCTCGAATGAATTCAAGGACATATTCGAAGAAATTCTGACCATTGGTCGGAATAGTTTGTGGGTTCCGAACAGCTATAGCAGCTGAACCTAATAAGATAGCAATTACGACCCATGACGTAATAAGGACTTGGGCATGGACTTGGAAACCACCTATTTGCCAATAGAAATGTTGGCCTACTTCCACACCGGATATATCGTATAGCCCTTTTAATGTGTTGACGGAACATGGTAGCACATTCATATTGTCCTCTGGCAGAAATAGAACTAAAAAAGGAATTATTTTGATTCCACTATCTCTTTCTCAACTCGTCTACTTGAATCATATTTTTCGGATATCAAGTAATCACATAATATCCCCAGCTTTTTTATCTCTTTTTTGGTATTCAGAATATAGTAACCGATTCAAAAAATCTATGGAGTTCTCGAAGTAATTGACTTATCTTATTATTAATCAACGATTTGGGATATAGCTAGAACGGCCCTCACAAATGGCGAATACTAATTTGTTAAGGATTAATCGGATTGAAGCTATAGCGTCATCATTGGCTGGAATCGAAATATCTGCGAGATCCGGGTCACAATTTGTATCGATTAAACAAATCGTTGGAATTCCCAAAGTTACACATTCTCGAAGAGCCGTATATTCTTCTTGCTGATCAACGATGATTACAATATCAGGTAACCCCGTCATATATTTGATCCCACCCAGATATGTTTGCAAGTGATATAATTGTCTCTTCAACATTGCTGCATCTCGTTTCGGAAGGCGGTTGAGTCTTCCCTTCTTTTGTTCCGCTCTCAAATCCCTGAACTTATGAAGTCTCGTTTCTGTAGTGGACCAATTCGTTGACATGCCACCGAGCCATTTTTTATTAACATAATGACACCGAGCCCTTATTGCAGCCGATGCTACTGAATCAACTGCTTTATTTTTAGTACCAACTATTAAGAATTGCTTTCCTTTACTTGCTGCATCAAAAACTAAATCACAAGCTTCTGATAAAAAGCGAGCAGTTCTAGTAAGATTTGTAATATGAATACCTTTACGCTTTGCAGAGATGTAAGGTGCCATTCTAGGATTCCATTTCCTAGTACCATGACCAAAATGAACTCCTGCTTCCATCATCTCTTCCAAATTAATGTTCCAATATCTTTTTGTCATTTCTCCCCACGCTTCCCTTTTTTTTAAGAGATGAGATACCCTAAATACTAAATAAAGAATTGTTCCGATGGAACCTTTTACCAGAGATTGGCCGTTGATACACGGGCCAAGCCATAAATTCCTTTCTATTCACTATTATCTTTAGACCAGATAGTTTAAAGTTAAGTTAAAAGGATTAATCCGCTCTTAGGAATCATTAAATCCCGTAAATAATTGTTCTGATGGATCGTGGATATTCTTTGGGATGTAAGAATCAAATAATTCTTTGTGTTGGAACAAAATATCTCTAAACCCCCCTCGGAATAGGTTATTCTTTTTTAGTTCAAAAGGGATATTGCTGTGTTGCCTTGAATGATACACTAATCCTTTGAATCCGGTACCAACAGGTATCATCCCCCCCAGAACAACGTTCTCTTTCAGACCTTTCAACCAATCGATACGACCTCGTAGAGCGGCTTTTGCTAAAACTCGAGCAGTTTCTTGAAAACTCGCCTCGGATATGAAACTTTGAGTATTCAGAGACGCCCTCGTTATTCCCAATAAGACGGCTCTATAACAGATCGCTTCTTCCAAAGCTCGTCCCGTTCGTTCCGCTCGCAACAATCCAATAAGTTCTCCGGGTGAAAAAACATTAGACATTCCATCTTCCGAAACCAAAACTTTTGATGTTATTTGACGCACAATAATCTCGATATGCCTATTGTGGATTTGCACCCCCTGGGATCGATAAACTTTTTGAATCTTATTAACCAAAGAGATACGACTTTGTGCTATGGTTAACTCTGCGCCAATCAAAAACCCCCAAGGAATTCCAAGAATTCTTGTTATACGTTCGTTCCAACCTTCAACCCTTTTTTCTAGGTTCATTGATATTGAATCAAGCGAGCGCACTTCTAAAACCTGTTCCACTTTTGGAAGACCCTGCGTTATATCACCTGATCTCGATTTTTCATAGATAAATGTAACTAATGTATCTCCTTCAGAAAGGGTTTCACCATAATGTCCATGGACGGTTGCTCCTGGCGTAGCCAAGTAGGGTTTGGCCGATCTTATTACTAAAGAGCCAACACGAATAATTAGAACCTGACCCGCTTTGAGGCGGGGTCCATATTTGGATATACATACATTTTCACAAATAAATTGTCCAAGGTTAATTATTGTCGCTGTCTCTTCACAATAATCGTGCTGGAGAAAAAACCAATTCAAATTTAATGGATTCAAAATGATGTGACTTCCTAGATTGGGATTATAAATTCTCCCAGTTTCGTCCATTAAATAATATTTAAGTCCTTGGAAAGTCTGTTTTAAATTGTCAAGTAGCAAATATTTTTTTACCAAGATCTGATTATGAGTTATTAAATGATAAGAAGAAAAATTCACAAATTTAGGCACAATCCCTAAAGGACCCAATGAATTTCGAATGGAAATTAGGGGATCCCTTTTCATTGATTCTTTTGTTGTCACACTGTCATTATATTTAACACCGTTGAATGGACCCATTCGAGAACAATTAGATGATGACAAAATGATCAAAGGTTGGGATTCCTTATTTCGATTTACCAACGCACGAATAGTTCCTTGATGTTGGGTAAATGCTTGTTGAATCCTTGCCTTGGAATAAAACGAAAATGGATTGAGGTTAGTACGATCTGATCCATTATCCGGGATCCATATTAATCCTGCCCCCCTCCGATCATTTCTTTTTCTGGTATACGAAATAGGGGACTTCACTAAGTCCATTCTTATGAAATAGCGAATCAGGTTGTTTACCCTTACTTCAACAAAAGAAGCATGAACCTCCTCTATAGACGAACCTTTTTTATCTTGGTTCCAATTCAATACTAAACAAGTTCGAACTAATTGAATACTTGTGTGATAAATCCCTCGAATTGGTTTTCCATTTCCATAAAGAATATAATTGACAACTCGAAGTTGCACATTATCTCTTTCCTGCAACAGGTCGTGGGGGAAAAGCGTTGCTAAATTTATCCCGTCCGCTATTTCATATGTGACTACGGGTCGAACCAAAACAAAAAACTTTTTCTTTATAGGTGTGATCCGTTGGACATAGATCCAATTTTTCCATTTTTTTGAATCCGCGGCATTTTTTTTTCCTGTTCCCGGTGGTATTAAGATGCCGCTATGCCAGGATATCTTATCTGTCTCTCCAGGAAAATGGATATCTCCAGAAAAGATTTTCAGTTCAATCCTTTTTTTTTTTCTCTCCACTCGGACTAATCCCCCTACACGGCTTCTTATATTTAAGGTGATTCGTGTATCGATTCCAATAATACTATTATTCCGTACCATTATGGAAGAAGATCCGGATAAGATATGCACTTCCTCAGGAATGAAAAAAAAGCGATCTACTTTCTTTTGGTATTTTTGCCTAAATTCTTTTGCTCTTCGATACTCAAAAAAATCCTCTTTCTTTACAATAGAATGCATCTCTAGAGTCTCATATTTAGTAATTCCCGAACTGTTTCTTCTGTATCGGGGATCATCGAAATAAGCAAGAATACTATTTCTACGGAAAATACCATTTATGGGTATTTCAATTGAGATACCTGAACGGGGTATTCGTTCTTTATCTCGTTCTTGATTAGATTGAAAGGGAATGATTAATCTATTTCTTCGCCTCTTTGCCAATAAATAAGAATTCTCGTGGAGAATGGGAGGATATATGAAATTACAATGACCGTTGCATATGATTCGATCAGGCCCGGAATAATCAAGAACCCGCTGCCCACTTGTACCAGAAGACTCCGAACTCAAAAATTTATGTTTCACTTGATCATTAGTCACTGAGAGGCTAGGCATATATCTTCGTTTAGCAAAAAGAGAATGAACATTCGTTTGATCTTGATCCTTGCCGAGTGAAAAAGGAACTATACTGGATCTGCACAACCCCCCCGACAATATCCATAAATGACTTGTTTTTGGTAAAAGATGAACATTACCATATGTATATTCGGGTGCATGATAGACATCGGTACTCCAATGCATTTCCCCCTCTAAGTCAGAATAAATATGTTTTCGAACCCTCTCTTTAAAATTTAAGGTGGATGTTCCCGCGCGAATCTCGGCAATTACTTGTTCTGATTCTACATATTGATCGTTTTGAACTAAAATAAAACTTTTTGGCGGAATATTCACATTATGTCGAATATCCTGACTCTCAATAGTTACAAACAGGTCTATATAACATAGAAAAGCAGGATGTCCATGACGTGTACGTGTGGGATGAACCAAATCTTCATTGAATTTTATTTTTCCGTTAGAAGGAGCTCGTACATGTTCTGCAGTACCGCCCGTGAAGACTCCACCGGTATGAAAAGTTCTTAATGTTAGCTGGGTCCCCGGTTCCCCAATAGATTGACCCGCAATAATACCTACTGCTTCTCCCAATTCGACCAGATCACCATGAGTGGAACTCCGACCATAACATAATCGGCAGATCCAAGATGTACTCCTGCAAGTAAAGGGGGTTCTAATATATATTGGTTGTGCTCGAAAAGTTATGAATCGGTTGACAAGTCCAATACCTATATCTTGATTTCGAATGGCAATGCAACGCGAACCCATATATATATCGTCTGCTAATACACGACCAATTAATGTTTGGATAAAAATACGTTCTGTCATCATCCCATTTCGAGGACTCACAGAAATACCGCGGATGGTGCCACAATCTGTTCTCCGTACAACAATGTGTTGAACTACTTCAACAAGTCTCCGCGTGAGGTATCCAGCATCTGAAGTTCGTACAGCAGTATCCACAACCCCCTTGCGGGCTCCGTAACAGGAAATTATATATTCCGTTAAAGAGAGCCCTTCGCGTAAATTGCTTTGAATGGGTAAATCAATCATTTGTCCTTGGGGATCCGACATTAATCCTCTCATACCTACTAATTGGTGTACTTGAGATGCATTTCCCCTAGCTCCTGAAAAAGACATTATATGGACTGGATTTAAAGGGTCAGTCATCCTGAAATTAGGATTCATTTCTTGTCGCAAATATTCACTTGTAGCATACCATATCTCAATGGATTGACGTAATTTTTCTACCGCGTGTACATTTCCATAATGGTGGTGTTTTTCCAAAATCAAACTTTGTTGTTCCGCATCTTGGACTAGCCATCCCTTAGAAGGTATTGTTAAAAGATCATCAATTCCTAATGAAATGGATGTAGCAGTGGCTTGATGGAAACCAAGAGTCTTTACTTGATCCAGGATGTGCGATGTATATGCCATTCCAAAGTGATCTATTAATCTGCTAATAAGTCGTTTTATGGCAGTTCCATCTATCGCTTTATTGTGAAAGACCAGATCGGCCCTTTCTGCCATAAGTACCTCCATATTCCGCTGAGTAGGATTCGACAATAGGTTTGAGTCAGTGATTCGAAGACTTCCTTTCCTCGATCTTGCGTCGTGTAGACATTCAGGAATTATGATACTAGTGGACTCGAAGAGACCCGAATTCCCGCGGGTATCATATAATTACTTAACTTAGGTACCATAGGCAGAGGCCCGACAAAACCCTTGTATGGCTTCTTCAATTTCTCGATAAAACGAAATATGGCCAACGGTGGTTCGAATGTATATACAAAGAGTTTCCTTTTTTACACTTCTGACTATTAAATAGTGTCCATAAATCTCATGATAGGTTCCAAAAGAGTCATATTGAACTTCGATGGGAACTTCTCTCGATCCACTGACGCGTTGATCTAGTCGCCACCGGAGCCACAAAGGACTATCTAAATTTATTCGTTTCTGCCGATAAGCTCCAAGTGCATCATAGGAACTACAAAAATAGGGTTCTTTTTCTTTTGTATATTTATAGTTATTATCGTCAATTTTTTCGTTTTTATAGTTTAGGTGATTACATGGATTATACCTATTTGCACAAATACCTCGACGATTTCCAATCGTTAATACATAGAGTCCCATAAGCATATCTTGAGTTGGTATGGAAATGGGATCCCCAATAGCTGGAGACAAGAGATTCATATGAGAAAACATAAGTAAGCGAGCCTCCGCTTGAGCCTCCAAAGATAAAGGTACATGAACAGCCATTTGATCCCCATCAAAGTCTGCATTGAACCCCTTACGAACTAATGGATGTAAACAAATAGCACGTCCTTCCACTAAAATGGGTTGGAATGCCTGTATGCCTAATCTGTGCAGAGTGGGTGCTCTATTCAGCAATACAGGATGCCCTTGCATAACTTCTTGAAGTATTTCCCATACAATAGGTTCTTTTTCCCTTATTTTACTTTTAGCAACTCCTATGTTTGAAGCAACCTGCTGTCTGATTAGACCACGAATTACAAATGTCTGGAAAAGCTCTATTGCTATTTCGCGAGGTAATCCACATCGATGTAATGAAAGCGAAGGGCCCACGACAATTACGGAACGCCCCGAATAATCGACACGTTTACCAAGCAAAGTCTCGCGAAATCTTCCTTCTTTGCCTTCAATTACATCTGAAAAAGACTTATAAACTTTATTATGACCATCCCTCATTGGTTGTCCGCGGATCCCATTATCAAGAAGTGTATCCACGGCCTCTTGCACTAATTTTTCTTGACACATTACTAACTCCCCTGGCGTAGATCTACTTGTTGTTAATAGGTCGGTAAGAGTATTGTTCCGATAGATAACTCTTCTATAGAGTTCATTAATATCCGAACTCATCAGTTTACCCCCATCTATTTGAATGATCGGTCTCAATTCGGGGGGAAGGACTGGTAGTAGGCACAAAACCATCCATTCTGCTTCCACATTTGTTCGAATAAAATGCTTAGCTAATTCCATGCGTCTAACCAAAAAATCCTTTCTTCTTCCTATTTTTCTATCTTCCCATTCATTACCCGTGGGCCCTTCTTCCCCTAATTCTTTCCATTCTACCAATGAACAATCTGTAATAAGTCGCAAATCCAGATCGGCTAATTGTTCTCTGATAGCACTTGCTCCAGTAGAGATTTCTCGATTTCGAAATGTATCGAAGCCTTGAGTAGTAAAAAAAAGTGGGATGCTGTATTTCCAAGATTGGATTTCATATTCGAATGAACCTCGTAATCGTAAGAAAGTAGGTTTTTTAGCTACGGTCCTAGCAAAAGAAAAATTGGGATAGGTTCCTTATAGTATAGGATTTCCCCCCTTAAAAATCGGACGCGAGGGTTTCCTCTCATCCGGCTCAAGTAGTTACATCAAATAAGGGGTTCTCGTTTAAAATTTTTTTTTAGAAAACCCCCAACGATCTACTCCTTACTCAAGTTCCCAATCAGGACCAACCAACATTTCAATGAAATGAAATGTGAAATTCTTGAGTAGTCTACCTCCCTTCGAATACCAAATCCCTTTTAAAAGAATACCTTGGAACTCATAAGGGATTTACTTGTCTATGTATCATTCCATTCGATCTTTTAGGCCCCTACTTAACCTCGACGGTTATGACATGATGCCCTTAAAGCCTATACGCGATGAATAGGCCCTTGTAACCATGTCATATTTGCTTACTAGAACATAATTTCTTTCTAAAACAAATGGAATGGCTAATTCCACGAAAGAAGTCTTTTTCACGAGGTACAACTAGCAATTCCTATTTTTCTGTTACGGAATCGACCATAGATCAATTCCCTTTTTTGGAGTATTAAATACATCCATAATTCTGAGCTTCATGTTACTCCTACCACGAGACATGTCAGAGTCAGGGCATCCCAATCGGAGTGAATGGGATGACAGTTTCTTAGTCCCAATCTGTAAAATAAGAATTTTGATCAAATCACACATCGCAGTATACTAGGCCTTCTAATTCTTTAAGAGGTTTATCTAAAAGATTCGCGATATAACTAGGAAGACGTTTCAAGTACCACACATGAGTTACTGGGCATGCCAGTTTGATGTATCCCATTTGATATCTTCGTATCCGAGAATCAACAAACTCGACTCCGCATTGTTCACAAAATTTCGGGTCTTCTTTTTCATCTCCGATTACTCGATAGTTTCCACAGGCACAAATTCCACTTTTTATAGGCCCAAAAATTCTTTCACAAAACAATCCATCTTTTTCCGGCTTATTGGTTTTGTAATGAAAAGTATAAGGTTTTGTCACCTCTCCAACAACCTCTCCATTGGGTAGTATTTTTTTGGCCCAAGCGCTTATTTGTTCAGGAGAAACTGATCCAATTCGAAGGTGTTGATGTTTATACCGGTCGATCATAGAAGAAAAATTCTGATTCATTC
>JAJJMC010014880.1:0-15032 GCA_023531435.1 Papaver californicum
TAAGTGTAGTCCTTACAACACATTCAGCCAAAAAGCCCATAAAAAAAATTCACTCATCCCCAACAGATGACCATATGTGTTCGATCAAGTCATTTCAAACGAACCCCAGTTTGTTTATCGAATATTGCACGTCTGCGTTGGTCCTTCACCGTTCTTGAAAGTTGAGCAGTGTTTTCCCTTGAAATGACACATGGAGCACCATGGCTTCGTTGTTCATAGTCATGCGGCCAGTCACTGGAAATACGTTCATCCTCCACTATCATATGATGTAGAATAATGACAGTTTTCATTATATAGGCTAACACGTCAGGATTCCACATTCTTGCGGGTTGTTTGATAATTGCAAATTGACTTTGTAGTACCCCGAACCCCCGTTCAACATCCTTTCGACAACCTTCCTGCATAGCTGAAATTTCTGTTTCTTTTTGGAATCAGGATGTTTTATGGTAGTCACAATAGTTGTTGTCTCTGGGTATATTCCATCCCCAAGATAGTACCCCATATTATATTGATTTCCATTGACCTCAAAGTTAACTGCCGGTGCTTTACCATTGATAAGCTTTTTTAAAATATACGACCGGTTCATCACATTGATATCATTGTTTGAACCCGGCATACCAAAAAATGCATGCCAAAACCAAAGATCATGCGACACCACTGCCTCCAAAATAATACTTTCGCTACCCTTGTAAGCGGTATAAGCCCCGGATTCAGTGGAAGGGCATTTGTCCCATTTCCAATGCATGCAATCCACACTACCAAGCATCCCTGGAAATCCCTTTTTTTTGGTTTTCATCAAGGAGGAGTTCAACATCACGCTGAGTTGGTGTCCGTAAATATTCTTTTTTCGTATTGTTGGACTATCACCCTGCAAAATATGCGGGTTGCTTCCAAAACTATAGTTTCCCCAATACGTAAATACTCATCGATTGCATCCGCCGCACAACCGTAAGCTAACATTCTAATTGTTGCAGTAATTTTTGTGTGGGGGGTTAAGCCTAGAACACCACATGCATCTTTTTTTTGCACAAAATAACTATTTACCGCAACAACATCACCCAATATACGGTTGAATAACTCTCGATACATTCTGAATCTTCTACGAAATACATTCGGCGGAAACGTCGGGTTGTTGCAGAAATAGTCTCTCCATAGACCTTTGGCACCTACATCACGTTGTCTTGGTATTTTTGTAAGTGTATGTGGAGCGTTCATATTTGACAACATTAAACCAGCAGTAACTGTTAGGTTATTACTGTTCGCTTCAAGTGAACTTTCATCTGATGAGTAGTAACTACTGTTATTATCATCGATTAATGAACCAGAAGAAGAAGAAGTATAAGAAACATATTGAGGAAAACTAGAAGAGGAACCATAGTTTTCTATATGATTTAGATAGTTTGCCATTTTTTTCTGTGTTGCAATTTTTTGAGCAAGAGCTAATGATAAACTCGGTTTGTATTGATGGAGAAGCCAGTGTGGTTATTTATAATAGAAGAGTAAAACTGAATTTTGAATATTGATATTGACAAGGCTATGAGATGAATTGACTTGACACCGACCACATTTCAATGCAAAGATTATTTTTCATATTTTCAGAGATATTTTATGTAACTTGACAAGGAAATGAGATGAGTTGACAATACACCGACCACATTTCAATGCAAAGATTATTTTTCAGATTTTTCAGAGATATTTTATGTAACTTGACAAGGCTATGAGATGAATTGACATGACACCGACCACATTTCAATGCAAAGATTATCTTTCAACTTTGTCAGAGATATTTTCTGTAAGTCGACAACCCAATGTGATGAATTGACCTGACAACGACCACATTTCAATGCAAAGATTATTTTTCAGATTTGTCAGAGATATTTTATGTAACTTGACAAGGCAATGAGATGATTTTCAGTGATATTTTATGTAACTTGACAAGGAAATGAAATGAAATAGATTATTTTTCTCTATTTAATCATCTTTCTTTTTTTGTTCACTTTAAAACTTACCTCCACCCATGTCAACATTTCATTCAGCTGAAGACTTGGCTATAACAAAATCCTGGTATTACGAAACCTTACGTCAAGATGTTATAGTCGGAATTGTTGATCCAGAAACCTTATGGGGGGAGGATCCACACATATTTTGGTGAGGAATATGGAAATTCAACCCAAAGATCTGTTGTACAAATTTATGATAGATACCAAGTTATTCGAAAGGGAATAGCTGATTATATATCTATACAACAACGGATCTTTAACCACACCCTTTAAGGATTATCGATCCAACAATTTGTAAGTATGCATACCATTAGAAAAGTTATCTCCTCTATCAATAACAACAATGTCAAATAACAAATTATTTAACTGTTTCGTCCGCTTGTGTAGGAGGAAATCGCTAAAATGCACTACTTTCAGGAAATGGGGGAAGAATTCATATTTGTAGCAAGCTACGAGTTCATGAAGTCCAAAATGTAATCGGAATTAACTCCTATTTATCAATTGAAGTTAAAGTTTAATCTATCTCTTCTTTGGAGTTTGAATTTTTATTTATGCTAGTGACCTAATAATAGCGCCTGAATCGTCGTCAATGGAAGAAAACCTTATGCTAGTACAATACTTTTATTAAATCAAAAAAGACATACATGAAAGGGAAAGAAAAATAAACTACCGATACCGAAAAATCAAGTAAGAAATAAACCTATAAGTGAAACCGTAAGGCTTGGCTTGTCGGACGAAGTTGACGACGTTCTGGCCTAGTAGGTAGAAAGATCAACACAAAAGGATTGAATTCATCCATTACCCTTAAGATCTCAAAATGAGGTTTGTACCGGAAATAACTTCATTTCCATCTTGTCCATTCCTCCAGTGATTGGGCAACAACTTCATCATCAGTTTCATTCCTAAGACGAAATTCATTGACCCGAGCAGTTAAAGAGAAAATTCTAATACTTCCTAAGTAATTTCCACATATCGACAAAAAAGGCCTGCTCTGTTTCGGTTGTTGGGATTACCGGTTTCATCATAAAAGTTTGCATGTGTGTGTTCCAACCATTGCATGGTCATACAACCATTGATATCACGTTCCTGACCCCTTGCTGGATAATGTAATACTATGTTTCGACATATGGATAAATCTTCATCTAAAGTAAAATTACGTACATTAAGGGTATAATTTTCGTACCCAGACATTGAAAACTAAAATGTGGGAATGATGAAATGAGGAAGGTAGCTATAGAATTTTATTTATAGTGGTCTCAAATACAAAATATAGCCGTTATGCAAGGAAAAAAACGGTAATATAACGGTAATAAAACGGTCATAAAACGGTCATATAACTTAAGTAATGTGCTGTAAAAATATCATATTACATAAACGGCTTAGTAAAAAAAATAACATTTAATTTAACACTAAATCAACAATAAAAATAACCAAAGAAGTTCTTTTTAAATACAGTCCAAATTTTAAAAATGTTTTATTTAACCGGAGTTCGATCTTGGTGGAATAAATGGCGGGAAAGATGGTCTGACGTTCTGCGTAGGGCGAACTGTTGATGAAGAACCGGGAGGTGGTGTTATGGCATATGAGGCAAAACCTAAGGGTTGTTCTTGACGGGATTGGCTTAGATGTCTGGTCAACAACGAAACCTGATCTTGTAGGAGGCTCATTTCAGCGGCTGTCTGAGTTCGAAATGTGTTGAACTCAACTTCCTTAGCTATCATGTAGTCCATCCTATCCTTAGTTTCAGATAAGGTAAAATCCCGCAACTCTTGCGTAAAATCAGCAAAGTCTTGCACTAAATCATAAGACGCCACCTGGGATGGAAAAAAATTAGAATAAACATTAGAAACACAACATTTCATAAACCGTAATCAATTTTTTCACGACTTTGTTCAATACTTACATATGTAGTTGTTGGGGAGGAGGAATGAGTACATGATCACGGCGCCGTGGGATGTTGTGTTTGATACGGTCACCCGCATATCCATACGTTTCAACCTCCCAATCAAGTGCCGTCACATATTTGTAGAGGTTGGTGACATGTCACCAATATTCATAATAAACCTCGTATTCCACAACACGTACGTGTTCACTACAATTGCCGGGAGCTCTGGATGTCATGTCCTCAATCTCATCGTCACCGAAGTTGGAAATGCAATTAGGGGGGTTTGCAGGAATACCCCAAGTTGGGTTGTTCTGCCTCCAACAACGGTCTCCGAGATATATATTGTGCTTTATCCAATAAAATGACAATAAATAAATACCAACCATGTCACAACAGTACGAGTTGGAAAATGTAAGATTGTAAGAGAAAAGAACTAGATAACTTACAATGCCGAGCCAGGAGAATATAACCCGTTGTCCAGAAAGTTTTATTGCCTTGCAACCAATTTCTTCCGGTATGTAGTTAACTGCAGTAAGCCATGGTTGCCAAGTCACGGACTCTGCAGATAACTGATTAAGTTCAGTCCTTGACTTCACGATATCAACACCCTTCTTCCGGGGGGCGAACCACCTACGATATCTTAGCCATTCATGTTCACTTTCAGCCGTAGTCTTGTTTGGACCAAATATCCCAAGATATTCGTATCCCCGAAACTACAAGATAAATACATTCAAAATGATTTAACAACATAGCAATTAAATTGTAAGAAAATTTATTTCATTTAACGTTAAATAAATTACCTCCAAAATTTGGAATGACCCGGATACTGATTTCTGTCCCCTAAAAGCCGTGGCGAGACCCGAATAGACCCGAATACAATTTTGAGAATGCAGGACCACCCCAGTCGTACTGATCAACTTCATTTAGATTTTCAAAAGCATCCAACCATCCTGCATCAATGTATTTTTTTGCATTTCGGAAAAAGAAATTCCCTAGAAAATAAATATAGAACGCCCTCGCAACTCTATCAACAAGGACACTATCATCGTTCGCCGCGTTCAATGTAGCGATATCAAAATAAATGGTCAAAAACTTGAGAGTTATTGCATCTGAAACCCACTGTTGTGGAACACCTTCTCTTTTGCATACCGCATTATCTTTCAGTTCAGGAAAGATATTTGCACGGACATATTCAAATTTAAACTTTTTTGGCTCATAAGGAACTGATCTCCCGACACTGATACTAAGCACGGTCAACATAATCCAATCGAGGGGAGTGAACCCAAGCTCCCAAAAAGAAAAATGAAATTTGTTGGTAGTATCCCAAAACCGCTCGATAATAAAATCAGTTAGAGCGTGGGATGAATCTACTACAGGTAGGGATAGTAATCTGCCCCAACCTCCCCTTTCTACTATATATTGGACCCTATTAGACTCCTGAGTAATTCTCTTGTAGAACTGATTTAAGAGAACCACGATGGTCAAACCTGAAGTTGGCGTCAGAGGAATATGTAATATTTGTAGAAACATGTTCCTCCGTATCTTCGACAACGGTGTAATGTTCCAACCCTGGAACATCTACCGACTCGGGGACCATGGACTGTGCTTCAGAATCCTCTGTGATTTTAGCTTTTTTGCTGGTTTTCTTTCTGCCAACCCATCTCGAAACAACATTGCTAGACATCTGCCGAAACAAATAATAGAACATTGTCAATATACTCAATCTATCACCACAATGCATAAACATTCAAAATTAATTAAACACCACCTAAACATGTAGGAAAAGCAAAATTTCCATACACATTTGTACAAAGAATTATACATCAAACATTCAAAAAATACATACATCATTATCAAAATACAACAATTACACCCATTATAAACAATCTAATTCAAATTACACAATTGCAAATATTTCCATACACATTTGTTTTTAAATTAAATCAAAATTAATTCCTTTGATTTCTACACAACATACTACATTCAACCAAAAATTAAACATAAAACCACTAAAATTAAGCTACAACAATTTCGTATTATATGTTCAATTTAACAAATAACAACAAATTTTAAAACCTAATTCATAACATGTACATAAACCCTAAATAAATTCCCAATTTTATAATTATAACACAAATTCATATTTCAACTATGGGTTTATAATATAGTAATTAAACAACATCTACAACTAATTTAACCAAAAAATCATCTAAATTATATATGAAATTAAAACAATTAAATTTAATTTTTTTAGGGTAGAAGATATACCTTGATTTCGCTTGGGTTTTGTTTAAGATTTAGAATGGAAATGGAAAAGAGGTTATGGGTTCTCGTCAACGGAAGGAATTGTTGAGAAAAATGGGGTTGTGGTGGGGTTGCGGCTGGGCGAGAAGAAGGCTACAGGAGGCGAAGAAGATGAAGAACAGAAATGTGGATTTTTAGGGTTATAAACGGCTGAATTTGACAGGCGAGAGGTTGAATTCTCGCCTCCTGGACCCGGATGACCTTCTACCCACTCGCCCGCTATTATCCCACACAAATCACTCGCACGTTCGAGGGACGACCCTCTACTCTCTTGCCCGGATCATTTCATAACACGGTTTCTTCGCGCGGGTGGTAAGCGAGTGTTTGGGACGTCGCTTCAACAGGCAAAAGAATGGAATTCCGCTTGGGTATTGGGCGGGGTTCTGGGATCTCGCCTGTGTTTTTTTTTTTTTGGGCGAGAGGCTTCAATTTCGCTTGTACCAGGCGATGGGTTATTGTCTCGTCCGTTTTTTCAAGCGAGATACTAGTACCTCGCTTGCCACCAAACGCCGTGCTAGAAACTCGCCTGATCATCTCCCGTTGTTCTTACACCCGACCAAAAATCAAATTTTTTGATCTTTGATCGATGGGTTTGATCGTCCTATTGTGGATATCCTTAGATGAGTATAAATAAATCATCCTACTTTTTTTAAAAATTGTCCTAAAAAACGCTAGGTATTTTTTAGTGTCATTATTAGTCTTGGTTTGTAGTTTTACAAGATATATAGTAGTACTATGTAGTACTATACTTGTTAGGTGCGATGTTGGAATAGTCAGCTGGAAATAAAACAAATTTGAGGTCCAATTCGCTCCAATCCTAGGAGGTGGAAAGTGAAGCGGACTTTGAAGTTTGAGGCATCTTGAAAGTCATTAATTCGCTCCAACTCCAGGATGGGCAATGGTAAATTCCTAATGATAGTTTTATTTTTGGCGGGTGTTATAATTTATGTACCTCAATTGTTGATCACCCTTTTCACCTGTTCATTGGTGACGTCCAGTCGTGAATGTTTACTGCACTTGTCAACCCAAAAAAAATTAATAAATCTATAACTAGCAGGTTAGTAGGACTACCCCATATTCCACTAAGCCATAAATTTGAACAATATGTGCATCAGTGCATGTAAACTGCACAGGAACGCCAAGTCAACCAACTTAAGTTGAACAGAAAACCATCACCAAAATGTCAGAAAATGAAAGGATGATCCTGTATTCCTGTTCTTAGTTTCCTACTAGTCAAAAGAGATGGACTTAAACAAGGTTAACAGCCCCTTGAGAGTTGAAACTCCGTAGGTTTGGTCCTCAAGACTAGTAGAATCTATAATGTGGGTGGTGGTGGGCATAGGGTCCCCTCGTTGGGCTACACCAAAAGTTACTGTAATTTCCTACACTATTTCAGTCTCAGTTCCCTAAAAATAAAATAAGTACCCCTTTTTATTTTAAAATTATTTCCTAAAATGAGATCTAACTATTAACAAGTGCCCGCCATACCCATTTCACAGTCGAAGTTCCATCCCAAGAAAACAAAAAGAAGAATAGAAATCACAAAAAAAGTATTCAAACCCACTTTTCTTGTCCCCAATCCTCATATCTCTATTCTTCACTTCAAAACATCACTTCTCCAAAGTTGAAAGAAGAAGAAGTTGAAGAAGAAGAAGAAACATGCAATCCATTTTAAGCATTCATTGCAGCTACGGTCTTCCACTGTGCACACCAGGGATCAAACATCCCCTTGCGCTCTCTGAAGAGTAATGATCTTAATTTCTGTTCATATTCCAGATTTTGATTCACTCTCTCTCTCTCATTTTATAACTTTTTGGTGGTATGTATATGTGCAGGATAGCAGATCATGAACGAAGAAGAAAAGCATTAAAGAAGAAGATCAGGAGGCAAAGATCATCACTAGAGAGAGAAAATAATTTTGGTGCAGATCTAAGCGTGAGTAGGAGTGGAATTAGTGTGGAGATGATAAATGAAAGCAGAAAAGAAGATCTAGTTGAAGATCTGAATGATTTTATTTCTGATTGTATTATTGGTCATGCAGCAAAAGCTGCTTAAAGATTACTTAACTTTTAATTTATACTTGACCAAATTTCTGTATTAGTCATTTGAATTTAATTTATGGATGGATCTTGGAGGCTCCATTGTTGTATTGCAGACTTGCAGTGATGATCATTGGAATAGAAATGTTACCATTGATAAGGTTTGTGATTAATATGTGAATTTTTTGCAGTAATTATAACTTCACTGAATAACAATTACTACGAACATTGCAAATTAAACATACAGCGAGCGAGTATTTAATGATCTACTGTAGATGAAAAGAAACGATCAAAATAAATGCTGTTGTTTATGAACTTATCAGTCCCAAAAGTAAGGTAAAGTTCTTTTTACCTTATTTTTTTTGCTTTTACTGTAAACGAATGACATTTACAATTAGTGCCCGGAGTCCTAAACAAAACACATCTTTGTTTATCAAGAAAAGACAACAACACGAAGTACCAAAATCTGCCATATTTTGAATTGATGGGAACCAAGTTATATTATTTTGATTTAGGGTCTCAGCTTTATGATCAGTGGTGTATTTGGATTCTTGAAAATTTAGGTTTAGAGTTTGGATTTTAGGACCGTGTTATAAAATCTAGTTAAATAAGGTTTACTAACTCAGCTACTATTGACTATACCTTCTGTTTGAGTTAAATACGGGTTATTAATTCAGCCACTGTACCTTATGTTTACTTTACGGTTTACTATCACTAAAATCCAAAAATCATTCTCTCTCTTCCCGTTGTTTTTCTTTCTCTCTAAATATTTTTTTTTTCTTCGCTGCGAATAAGATCCAGGTTTTGGTGAATACATTGGATAGTTAGTAGTTGTTTTTGTGATTCTTCGAAAACTTGTATAATCGCTTGCAGTAAGTGTTATACGTGTACAATTCGAAGAACCCTGAAATAAAATTCTAATTCTTAATCGGAAATATGATAGTTATACGTGCATATCAGGTTGGGGTTTCATAAAATCAATTTGTTTTTTTAGAAAGGAGTGGAGTCCTAGGGGATTTTAATTATTTGGGTATGTAAAAGGCTTCTCTTAATTATAACTTATTATTTTATTAACCATAGCTCATTTAATTTTGGTCAATATAGTTTTTAGAAATTATTGGTTAATCCATTCTACAAGATCCGATTAATGTCTAGTCCATTCATATAATGGAATTAACCGGTGGTCCTTTTTTAAGTTTTTGTACCAAAAAATTGAATCCCAGATCCTACATGTGCAAGATTTATAAATCATATTATTCTAATTGCCTAAATTATCCTTCTATCTAATACTTGCAAAAACAAAGGAAAAAAGAGAGTGAAAAAGAAAAATATGAATCCTAATTTAGCAATTGAGACAGAGAAAGAGAGTAGTAGAAGGAGAACAATCGAAAGTGTTGTGTGATTATTCGTTGATCCTTAATTATATTTAGATATATGCTTTGTTTATATAGCTA
This sequence comes from Papaver californicum, assembly GCA_023531435.1. NCBI lineage: Eukaryota > Viridiplantae > Streptophyta > Magnoliopsida > Ranunculales > Papaveraceae > Papaver > Papaver californicum. Next base: position 9,683 of record JAJJMC010014880.1, read on the forward strand.
AAAGAAGAATGAAATCAACTGATGGTGAAGAAGGAGAAGAAGAAGACTTTTTTTAAAAATGGATCTGTAAAGAAGAAGAAGAAGAAGATATAAATTCATCAATTTTGAGTTTTTATTTAGATATTTTAATATTCTTATTTCATTTAGATCTGATGCTCAATGTTCAAAAACGAGGGTTTATCTCTTCAAATAATATAGGTTAGTCGACTGATGTTTTTTTATTTGTACTGAAGAAATAAGATAGTTGGTTAATTAAATCGTCATATTCTTTTTTTTTTGTAGATTTTATATGATCCTACAGTACATATAAATATGTAACGTGGGATCATGCACTTTTTTCTTCAGGACATACTACATATCAATATGTACAGTTGGATCAATATGTACTATTGGACCATCTACTCTATTTCCTTCGGTACATATTTTTCTCAATACATATCAATATATACTGTTGGATCATTATGTAATATGGGATCATACATTTTTTTCCTTCAATACTTAATTTCCTTGAGTACATACCAGTATGTACCGTGGGATCGTAAACTTTTTTTATCTATCAGTATATATTTTCTATCAATATATACGGAAAGAAAATATGTACCGTGGGATCATATGCGTTTTCCTTCTGTATATATTTTCCTTCGGTACATATCAATATGTATTGTGGGATCATACACTTTTCCTTTAATACGCATGATCTTTTTCTTCTTCAATGGATCTATAACACGGTTTTTGATCTATTTTTGTTGATGATCGTTGATTAATATGATTTCTATAATTTTGATTTTCGATTCCTTTTTTATGCCCTAGATTTTCATTTTTCAGATTGTTCTTTGGATTTCAATTTCTCTGTATTTCAGGGGTTTCAATTTCGTTTGTTTCCATTTTAGGGGTTTCTATTTTCGGTAATTTGTTAGTTCATACGTGAATAATGATGGGAAAAAAAATAATTTAAACTTTTCAAAAGATTTTTGGACTATAGGATAACTAATTTATCTCGCTGGACTATAGAGTAACTGATATGCGAGTTTCTGGACCAACCATTAAATTTTCTATACAGTTTTACTATACTATTTAGTTTGACCTTTTTATATTATTATTCGCAACCCAAAAATTAGGTTAGTAATTCACAAAGTAAGTGAGACAATAAGTTGGTAAATCGGTGACTCAGTGACCCATTGATCAAATTCTAACTTCATAGATCAAATTTGTCGGTCATGTTCTCGGTCAACTGGTGTAACTGGTAGATCGTCAGATGATCAAACCCATTTTTGCACATTGTTATCAGAAGCTTGCCAAATTTTCAACCTCCTAGTTTGTGTTACATGGGAAATACTAAGCACAACACCTGCATTACTTGCAATTGTTAAGCAAATGATAACTTTTATTAAAATTTATGATATGTTTGGAAATTTTTTCCCATTTTGAAGGATTTTTTTCTTTTTTTATTTACGAACAAACTCAAGTGATATCTAGTAGTAGATAGAGATAGTCCGTAGATGTATCTTTTATTTGTTAAGTTAATCCCATGATGACTTCATCAACTTCTAAACATCCTCTTTTCATGGGAAAAAATATTTTACGTTATAATTTGTCATCCTATTATTACTGTCGCAATACTGACAATTTAAAAAATTTGAAAAAATAAAATTTAGGGTTTATGCACCCATTTTCCAATAGAACCTTTAAGAACCAAAGCCGTAGATAAGCTGGTATATCAATCATATCTTTTTTTGTTGACGTACTGGAAAAGTCTAACCCAGTTGGGACTGCAAGCTTGTCAGAGTAGGAATCGTAGCTCTTAGATAAAAAGCTGAAGTGGGAGGCCCTCCTTGAAGCGAGAGACTAAAATTCTTAGATTTATCCTTTAGTGAAGTTCCTAGCGAAGTGACAGCGCCTCGTCAATTGATGGAATCGGCTTGGTGAAAGAGCGATCGGACTCGCATTTCATTCTTTTTGTGTCGTAAAGTACTGAAGTGCTACGATGGATACAGAAGAAGAAGAAAGGCTGGTTCCCTTCGTCAAAGCCTTCTAAAAGGGAGACGCAATTCTTGGTCCTCGTGCCACATAAAAGTGAAGAGGGAAAAGTATACGGTTTTTAATTAAAACGGGTTATAATTTTAAAATCAATTCGGTTAACATATTTGGATCGGTTATATGATATCTCAACTCAACTTGTCTAACTAGCTATGACTCACTGCTAACTCAATTAACAATATTTTGGGTTATTATTTGGGATATGGTTAATAGATTGAAAAAAATTGTGGGTTATGAAAATATGGATTACAGTTAATTAAAACGTGGGCTATATTTAAGAGAAGTCATCTAGAATTGGATAGAGATGATTTAATTATTGATGATCCCTTCTTAGAGCTTTTCAAATGTTCAATGTCAGGGGAGGTACTAGGGCCTGGCTTACCCTGGCTCTAGCCCCTCCCAAAAGCCCCAAAACACTTTTTTTATAAGCCTAATTTATTTTTAAAAAAATAATAAGCCTAAAAATTAGGCTTAAGCCTAGGTAGAATTTTGCCAAGCCCACCCTTTATTGGAATTCTAGTTCCGCCACTGGTTAATGTAGTTGTTTCTTATATGGAACCATCTTAAAGACATCCTCTTAATATTTATTTACTATATTAGGGAATAAATTCCTAAACACAAAGACTTTAACATTTTAATCTCCAACTCATCAAATTTTTATAACTTTTATATATATATATGACATTCATTTATTGAAAGATATATTATCTATTTTCATTTTTAGGTATTTTATTAATAAAATGGTAGTTAGGATGGGAAGACATCCTTTATGTGAACCTCTAGTTTTCCTAGAACTATCCCATGTCATCTTGACATTAGTTATAGGTTACGGTTGGAGAAACATTTTTGAGAAAATTGATGTATATCTTATGTGCATTAAGACTTTTTTCTTCACACATATTCCATTGGAGAAGCTCTTAACTAACAACTTCTTTGCTTTTATATATCATACTTTCCACGTATGACCAGCCAACTCTATTTCTAGAGAAACTAAAAAGAAACCCGCACCACGTGCTCTACTACCATTATTCTAGTACTTCGTCTCAATCGCTATATGTACCTTTCCTCTTTTATTTACTTTCTTTGACATTATAGTTACGGCGCCAACCAAACCAACCAGACGTCTTAGCCAGTCGTCCAACCTAATATCGCATTCGTTCTTCTCTACTAAATTAACATAGAAAACTTGATTCATCTGCCCCATTATGTGCACAAGCTTCTCTAGCTTTCTTAATGGTTACAGACGTCAAATTTTTCATGTTTTCATAGGTTTTGATTTTATGCATACCACATATTAAAGTAATAAATTGTAGATTTAGTACAACTACGATGATTAGAAAATATAAATAAGGTGATAAAATTGTATAAATTATGTGTCCATCGTACACCCCCACAACATACTAAAATGGGTCCACAAAGACGATTAGGTATTTATGTTGGATATGAATCTCTGGCATTCATACGCTATTTATAATCTTTGATATGCGATCTCTTTAACGCTAGATTTGTGTCACTTTGATGAGACAACCTTCCTATCATTAGGGGGAGATATGAAAAAGGATTTTCTAAGTGAACGACAGGAATTGCTCTGGTGTGTTCTCACGTTGTCTCACCTTGATCCCCACACTCCAGAATATGAAAGGGAAGTGAAAAGAATTATCGATCTTCAAAATAGAGTGGACTCAATGTCTGATGCATTTATTGATATTGCTAAATTGACGAGATCACCATACCAACTGCAAATATTCCTGCAATGTTAGAAATTCCAAATACGGGACAGATCACCTTAGATCAAGGTGTCGAGCCTACACTTAGTTGAAGTGTAGCTGAGGCCATGGCCCCTCAAAGGAAAATAGGAAGAACACCTGGTTCAATTGGTACTCACCAAAGAAAGAAAAGAGTGACTAAGGCACAACCTGATCCATTTATCATCAATACAGATCCTTCTCATGAGATTGTTTCTGATTATAGTGATGTCCCGTGAATCAACACTGGAGGATGCTCCGACGTTTGAAATGATTCCATATAAAAAAAATCTATGGATTATAAAAATGTATACATGTGGATAGAAAGATCTTCCACGCATAAAAACTTTTGTCTCGTATTCTTACAAATTCATCACATACACACCTTTATCGTGTGAGAAAGATAACTTTAAATTGATAGGAGTAATCTAACTTGGTGAAATTTTTTGCATTATCTTTCATTTAAAGTCTTCGTTGGGATCAAGAAGCCTCTAGTTTTACTGTCGGTGGATGACTAGATTGTTATTTAGTTTCCATTGATTATTCATTATGAACTAACGGTGTAGTTATCTTCGATAGACCAAACTTGTTTACTACGTGGTCATTCTCTTCTGATATAAGGCCATTCAAGTTTGTTTGAATATTTGACTTTCACAGATCTTATTAATTATGGATCTGTGGTACAAAAATGTTGATCATTCAATGTTAATAAACTTCGTTATGTGTGTTTGATCAATAACGGACTCGCACTATAACATATTTTTCAACTTGCTATGTTAGGTGGTCTGGCAAACTTGCATCGGTACTATGGGAAATGGCCTTCGAGACAGAGTTTATATCGAGCGATAGAGACTCGCCCGCCATCGACCAAGGCTCTGTCGCTGGCGGTAGGGTTTATACCGTTCGGTAGAGACTCTGTCTCTCACCAAGGGATACTTCTAGGTAATGGTTATCCAACTGCGATTTATTGATATCGCTAAATTGATATCAATGTCTGATGCATTGATATCAATGTCTGATGCATTTATTGATAACGCTAAATTGACGAGATCACCATACCAACTGCAAATATGCCTGCAATGTTATAAATTCCAAATACGGGACAGATCACCTTATATCAAGGTGTCGAGCCTACACTTAGTTGAAGTGTAGCTGAAGCCATGGCCCCTCAAAGGAAAAGAGGAAGACACCTGGTTCAATTGGTACTCACCCAAGAAAGAAAATAGTGACTAAGGCACAACCTGGTCCATTTATCATCAATACAGATCCTTCTCATGAGATTGTTTCTGATTATAGTGATGTCCCGTGAATCAACACTGGAGGATGCTTCGACGTTTGAAATGATTCCATATAAAAAAAATCTATGGATTATAAAAATGCATACATGTGGATATAAAGATATTCCACGCATAAAAAACTTTTGTCTCGTATTCTTACAAATTCATCACATACACACCTTTGTCGTGTGAGAAAGATAACTTTAAATTGATAGGAGTAATCTAACTTAGTGAAACATTTTGTATTATCTTTCATTTAAAGTCTTCGTTGGGATCAAGAAGCCTCTAGTT
>JAJJMC010014894.1:7202-22115 GCA_023531435.1 Papaver californicum
TCGATCCCTATGTCATCATTTCTTGGGGCGACGTCATGGTTCGATCCCTAAGCGACGTCATCACGTCCCGATCCGACGTCATCAAGTCCGATGTCCATCTTGGCATGACGCGACGTCATCATTTTCCAAAGTGACATCATCAATCCCGATGCATCAAATCAATCTCGATAGAGCAAGTCAATTCCGCACCAACTTTTGGATAAAGATCATTTAGAAGATAAGGATGATAAAGACACATGGCGAGCTTAGAAGAATCACCATCAACACGTGGCAAACTTTGATGACATGTGGCGAAGGGCTTTTTAATAATTATCACATTATTTATACTTATAATTACAAGTTTAGAAACAAAGAAGTGGAGGACTTTTGGGGGGGAGGAGGAAGACCCGATAGAGGCTTCATCTTCTTCATTTTCAACTGTAACATGGAGATTAATGGAAATTCCAACTTCATTATCCGTGGACGTAGGCTAAACATGACCGAACCACGTTAAATCTCTTGTGCTGTCTTATCTTATTTTTATGGATCTTTTACTATGATTTTTTAGTTGTTTTTTGCCCATGAGAATTTTGGCTGAAACAAGCTGAAAGAGGGATATGTACACATACAATTAGCCGTGGCAGTCCGCATGAAGGAGAAGTTCAAGAAAAGAGCTACAAACAACAAAGCTGCAAAGATAGTCTTCATGGCGTCTGCATTCTTGAGTGTATATGTTTCTTGCTTAGGTTGTAAAGATTGATTATGTGAATTACAAAGAAATGTAGCTTGGGTTTTTATAGCTACAGAGTGGTGAAAAAAATCTACACCATTAATATCAAAATAAGCATAATTTCCTTCTACAATATATTCCAGAAATATATTCCATATTCTCAAAAAAAAATAAAAAAATAATGAATTTATAAAATTTGTATGTATTCTCTAAAATATTTACTTTCATCATTTATTATTTTTTGCATGATATTTAAATTCTTAACCTTTATACTTTGATCATCATTTAATTTCTTTGATTTTGTTTCCTTCACATTCTGTCCAACAAACTAGACATCTATGTATTTAATATTGTTTCATGAATTGATATCTTTTGCTTGTTTTTTTTCTTCTTTTTTTTTGGTCAATTTACTCGAGTTTTTCTGCAATCACTATTAGGCCCCGGTTTGGTAAGGATTTTTCTTCAATATTTTTTAGTATCATCCACAAGAGCAATACCTATATAGTTATAACTTATGGTTTATGTTACTTAGTTAGGTTTTACAGAATTTGAAAGAACTTATTGAAGTTAACTGTTCTCTAAGTTTTTTTTTTCCTTGAAGCAGTTTCTAGGGTTTTGGTTGTTGTTTGGGTTGGATTTTGATTGATAACACTTTTCTAAGATTCACATTGTTATGTGAAACGATGGTGATGTATGGAGGGTTGCTCTCAACACCCGGAGCCTTGCTGATAACCAGGAGCTTGGAATTTTGTCACCGAGATGGTAAACGATGGTGATGTATGGGGATCAAGCTGTTTCGCTGTTATTTACTACATCAACGTTTATTATGTATGGTTCCTGTGAAATGAAACCAATGATCAAAATTGTTCGATGAAACGTCTCAACATTATGTTGCTTCTTGTTCTCATGAGGCATGGGGTGACCTTTGAGCTGTGTTAGTAGGGAATGAATGAAGAATGATGTTTAGGAGAGGAAAAGGCTAATGATGTCACATATGAGTTACTACTTCTACCGTGAGGTGCTCGTCATCAGCAGTACTTCTTATGCAGATTATTACGTACACCCGTCAATATATTCACGTACAACGCAAACAGGTCCAGTTCCTAATACAAGTTTCATGTTCCTATATTAACTATTAAAAGAAAAACAGACACTTATTTAGGTGCGACAAAAAAAAATTTAACCCCCCATTTTGAAATCCTAGTTCCGCCACTGGTCAGAAAGTGGTGAAAAAAAATCTACACCATTAATTTCAAAATAAGCATAATTACCTTTTAAATATCTCTTATTATTCCTGAAATGATGAAATCTATTTTTGGAATCTCGAAAATTAAAATGGTATAAAAAACATCCCATAATTCGAAGAAAATGATAAATTTATAAAATTTGAAGAAATTTTTTCTATCATTTTTGCATGATACTAGGGATTCTTAACCTTTTATACTTAAATTATTGAATTTATTGTTTATATCCTTTCTTTCTTTCACATTATTGCATCCTGTATTAATGCGTTGCGAATTAAAAAAATAAATTTGTGCAACAATTAGAGATTATGTCCAACAAACTAGAATTCAAGCTATTTAAAATTGTAGTAGCTACTTATTTTATTTTACTGGAAGGAAAACCAATTTACAAGAGTAATTTCTGAATATAAGCATATATTCTTGATGGAGCATCTCTTTAGGAGCCAATTTGGCATTCCTCTTTAGCAAATGAGAGTGACGCTCCCATAACATCATGTAGGATCCTTTTGCGAGCTTGTTGCATTGCTCCAAAAATGACATCAAACCGACTGCCCGGCGTTTGAAGAATACCTAAACAAAAATCATTAGCGGTGATGGAAAAAATAGTATCCGGTGCGTCGAGTAAGAAATCCGCATTCTCAAAGTGAAATGTCATCGTTGGATATTTAAAATCAGGTTTGTTAGGTTTTCTAAAACAGAAATCTAAATAACTGCGTTGTGCTGCCGGAACAAGTTGAATGCCTTGGTCCTGAAAATATCTCACCACCGCTTGGGAAACTCTATCAAATTGAGGTCCGTCCATGGTGGTTACTGGAGAACCCGAATCTATAAAAACACCGCCTCTTCCGTCACCCGCCTTGTACTCGAAATCCCTTGGGTGAAATCCGAGTCTATTCCCACCTACACTGATATCTTCTAATATCAAGTAATAAAAGTATGGGGTATGAGGATAAAAAACTAAGGGGGTTGTATATACTTGTTGACCTTCACCTCCGATTGTAGCGTCTGAACCAAACCTTAAGTACGTGCTCGTAGCCGTGCCATTAGTATATGGCGTGAAGCAGTGTGCAAATTTACCTTCTCCAGCAGGACCTAATTGAGATAGAAAAGACCTAGGTCCTGCATTTAGACCCATTATTCCTGATATAACATCAGGCTGCCCACTTGTATGACCAGAACCAACAAGTGGCTCGAAATTCTGTTGTCTAAAGCCACAACCCATGATAATATCAATAGATTGAAGGGAACCGTCATCTGAATTTACAGTGAACTTTTCTTTAGCCAGAACACCATACGTAGATGAGGTACTTGCATATCGTACGAAGTAAGTACATTTGCCGTTTAAACATCTTCCTGGGAAACAAAGAGGGTGACCTTCCATTCTTTCTTTATTACAACGAAGAGGTTCACATGTACTTGAAGATTTGGCTGGATAATAGGGTTCGTCTTGATGGAAATAGGAGTCACCACCGGCGCATTGAGTCCATACAACCTCGCTAGCAGTATCAAGCATTAGATAATAATTCTTGAAAGTTTGTGGTAAGTTACTAAAAGTACCTATTCCTACCATTACAACATAAAATGATCCAACTTCGTATTCTAGAGGTAAAGATGTAGCAGCATCGGGGTTTACTGTTTTATTGAAACTTGATATTTGTGATCCAAGGTAACGTGCTCGATCTTTGGATTGTTGGACAAGTCTTTGTAATCTTTCTTCTTCTGTTAAATGATCGCCTGGATATAGAGGTGATTCTATGGAGTCTCTATGAAAGATCTTCATACTAAACCCTTTTGGATTAACTGCAATAACTGAGTTTAGTTGATGAGAAATTGTTAGGAGAAGGAAAAAGGTGCGGGCATATTCCGTTCCACCCATTTTTATTGTTTGATTGAATTTTAGTGAATACTTATTATCTTTTCCAAAAGACCATTATATAACTAAAGAAATTCAATGGAAATGGTAATAAAATCTTTGGATTAATTGTGCAAATAAATTCTATCACCGATATAAATATGGCATAAAATAAAGACCAATATCAATGCAATTAATTAGAGAATATTAAGTTGAATGATTGTGCAGTATATAATTTTTTTTTTCTCTCATTTGAGTTAGATTATTTTTCCTGCTTATATTGAAACAGAAAAAATATTAAGTTGAACGATTTGGTTATTTTGTGCTATATATGCACGCTCACACTTTATGTTTGTCAATTCTTTGGAAACTTCTAAGCATTTCTTTTCTTTTGTATAAGACTATGGAAATGGACCGATTTTCACTTCAAATTGGGACCTAATTGGGATGTTCTTCAACCACTTGGTTTAGAAAATTAGGTCTTTATAAGAATTGGGCTGATGATCGTCCTCCTGGTGTTACGAATTCGCAGTACTTGTTAGGTTTCTTTATAAGTATAGCTGCTGCTGCAATTTTAGGATTCATTCTGGTGAGCACCTAAGTTGCTTATGCTAAGGCCAATCAAGGCATGACCTATACTATTGTGCTGCAGTTTCAGGTTTGTTTGGCCTTCTTTGCTACACTCATTTGCACAATTGGGAGCCTCATAAACAAGGATTTCCTAAGTAAGAAAATCAGTCCATATGTTATAAATTTGAATCCATCATGTGATGCTTTATATACGGTTTGAAAAGCCAAGTCTAGTGCTTACGGTTAGACATTTTTTTATATGGCCTAAATAATTAATTAATTTAATTAATTAATTAGTTAAGGGAAAAAGAATGTGATCCATTCAGTGGAAAGTTGTAACTGATTAAGGTAACTACTCATGATTCTCCCGCACTTTAGAAAACCACATAGTACATCCTATCATGGCAACTACTCTATGATGGTTAGAGTTAGTATTAGAAAATGATAGCAAAAAATCAGTAATAGGTCACCAAATTCACTCTCATAATTTTGTACACCATCTAAAAGTGAGAAGGAAGGTTTGGAACCAAAATTCAAATCAACTAAGACATTGGAGCATACTCAAGGACGGTTTAAGCTTTCAAATTGCAATGGCTGGAGGTACACATAATCGATCTCATTTTATTGCTTCCGCTTTCATTAATGTATTTTCATGTTGTGATTAGAATATACATAGAGATATATTTATGATTACATTTGGTATCAGAGCATGTAATCACCTCTGCCTTGCTTGCTATGGAATTATATATGTTTTTACAAGTAGTTCTTGTAGACATGTTTCATTTGAAAGCATAGAGGAATTTCCAGACTTATTTCTAGAAACCATATTTCACGTCCGGAGTTTCGCCTAATTTTTGATGCATCCAGGTCAAAAGTTCCATTAGATTTCCTTCCATTATAGATAATAACTAAATTAAGGTATCCAGCAACCCCACCAAGGCCAAACCCCACAGTGATAAGTTTCCATGTCTAACTAAGCATCAACTTAAGTTTCGGTTTGACCATCAACAAAAGAAATCTGAACCAAAGCTGGAGTCAATCTCTATTTGATATGAATTAATTGCCAATCTTTCATTTCATGGAGTCCCAAAGCTGGTTCATTTTTGTTTTAAAAGATTTAGCATTTGGTTTTTAGAGGTTGGTTTCATAACTAATAATCAGTTTTCGCATTGTTTACTAGAGATTAGATTTTCTTTTCTGGATTCAAAATGGGTATGATTCATTTAGGAATTCTTCTGTGGAAATGTACAATCTTTTCGATTGTAACTTGTTATCGGTCAGTTCACGATCATTCTTTGGTTTCACTAGTGGTTATTAATAATTAATTAAAGATATATACATGAATACATATATATTATGACCATTAGGATTGTACATGAACAAAGATTAAAGAAATATGTCAAGTGATTTAATAATTTTAGTAATTAGAGAGTAGCCACAACATCTCTACTTATTTAAATTTTCTTAAGAAATCACATGTGGAAACTAGACATAAATTTGTAATAATATGCCCACAGGAAATTTTATTATATTTGTATGATTAATTGGGTTGAAATATTGAATTATGTTCCTTAATCTACCCACAGGAATTAAGGAATGAATATGGTTTAATAATTTCATCAGGTAGTTATGAATCTAATTTGAGTAGGACTTTAGCCCACAAGCAAGTTTTATGTCACTAGATTCATATTTTTATGCATGACTTGCATTGGTAAATCATGATTAAGTTTAAGTCTCAATTTTTTTGTTTATAAGCATGTGTATATTTTTCTTTGCAGCAATTTTAACTAGAAACATTTCTGATGTCAATTGTGACATTCCTGAATTAAAGGGTGATAACTATAAGGTGTGGAAAGAAAGAGTGCTTTTACGATTGGGGTGGATGGATATCGACTGTGCTATTCGGAAAGACAAACCACCTAGCATAACTGAGACTAGTACTCTAGATGCAATTGATCATTATGAAAAGTGGGATCGATCTAATCGTCTCTCAATTATGTTCATAAAGACCAAAATTTGTGTTAGTATTCGGGGTTCTGTCGATCAGCATACTAAGGTTAAAGATCTCCTTAAAGTCATTGATGAGCAGTTGTAAATTCTGACAAAGCTCTTGCTAGCACCTTAATTATGAAGTTTTCATCCATGAGGCACAATGGGTTTAAGTGTGTGCGTGATTATATCATGCGCATGAGGGATATTGTGGCCCAACTTAAGGATTTGGAAGTTACCATGTCTGAATCTTTCCTAGTTCATTTCATTTTGTGCACTCTTCCTCCACAATATGACCCCTTTAAGATATCTTATAACACACATAAGGATAAATGGTCAATTAATGAACTTGTGACCATGTGTGTTCAAGAGGAGGGGAGATTGAGGATGGAAGAGGGCGAAAAGGTGAACCTTACTACTGCATCTTCTTCAAAGAAGAAAAGGGATCACACTAAGGAAAAGGGAAAGCTTTTAGCTAACCAAGGTATAAAGAAGGAGTCTACGTGTTTCTTTTGTAAAAAGAAGGGACACATGAAGAAAGAATGCATTAAGTTTAAGACTTGGATTGAGAAAAAAAGGTAATTTTCTAGCGTTTGTTTATGAATCTAATATGGTTAATATTAATCATAATACATGGTTAATTGACTCTGGTACTACAATCCATGTTTCGAATACCTTGCAGGGTATGACAAACCTAAGGAAACCAATGGAAAGTGAGCACTACATCTATTCAGGCAGTCAGATGAGTTCACATGTGGAAGCTGTTGGGACATGCAGTTTAATTTTAAGTAGTGGTTTTAGTTTGCATTTAGAAAAGACATTTTATATACCAGGTTTCACTAGAAACTTGATTTCAGTTTCAAAACTTGTACCTTTAGGAATTTCCTTTAATATTTTGGATTCTGGTTTTAGTATTCTCAGTAATTCTGAAGTTATTGGTTATGGTATTTTGTCTGATAGTTATATCGTCTTTATTTGCAAAATGATATCACTCATAGTTCTATGCATGTTAATACTGGGTTAAAAAGATGTATTATGAATGAGGACTCCTCAATTTTATGGCACCGGAGATAGGGACATATCTCCATTGAGAGAGTTAAGAGATTGGTAAAGGATGGGGTACTTGGTACTTTGGACTTTACTGATTTTGATACGTGTGTTGGTTGCATTAAGGGAAAGAAAACTAACAAACACAAAATTGGTGCCAAAAGAAGTTCAAACCTATTAGAGATAATACACACGGACTTTTTTTTGTCCAGACATGAACGCTAATGATCCGAAATACTTTATCACCTTCATAGATGATTATTCACGATATATGTATCTTTACTTACTTCATTCCAAAGACGAAGCTTTGGATGCCTTTAAATTGTTTAAGGTTGAAGTAGAGAAACAATGTGATAAGCACATTAAGATTGTGAGATCAGATAGAGGTGGAGAGTATTATGGTAGATACACCGAGAATGGACAAGCACTAAGTATATTTGCAAGATTTCTTCAAGAGAATGGGATTGTTGCCCAATACACTATGCCTGGTTCTCCGGACCAGAATGGTGTAGCAGAAAGAAGAAATCGAACTTTAATGGTGTGAAGGGATAAAATACGATTAACACGTATCCAAGAATTATTGAAGAAGTAATGAATTAAAGTAAGATGAGAAGCACCCGAACAAAGCTTTATAAATGAAATTTGAAAAGTCGATAGATATGAAGTCTGACATTATTGATGCATGAGTAACACGTACGCTTCGGGAAAGTACAGTACACTGATCAAAATAAGATAGCATTAATTACATATGTTACGGGAAAGTAACAACATTAATTACATATGTTATGGGAAAGTAACAGTATTAATTACATATGTTGCGGGAAAGTATGGCGCTCTGATTAAAACAGATAACCATAAGCTGCATGATTGACACCAGGATGCGGGAAAAGTGTGACTCAATAAAGAGTAATGATGAATTCTGATAAAAAAAAACGTGTGTCAACTTTATAAGATGTGAAGACAGAAAGGCCCAAAGCATGACGATTCATTGTTAAGAAGCTATCTTTCAGACATGCAATAACCCTAATCCGAAAGTATAATAAAGTATAAGACCGCAAGAGAGCTACGGGATAATGAATGCCATACCGCAAGAAAGCTATGGGATAATGAATGCCAGACCGAAGGCGAGCTACGTAATGATAAATGTCATACCGAAGGAGAGCCACGGGATGACAAGTAATATACCAATAGGGCCTTGCAGGATTGCATGACTCGTCAAGAATGGATAAAAATGAATAGGTGGAAAATTTAATTGGTGGGACATTAATTTGATTATAAATATCAAGATCATTAACAAGAAAAAGGGTTGGAAAATCTGGAGAGAAAAACTGGGATAAAGGCGAAAAAGAAGACTAAAGAGCTTAGGTATGATGCGTATGTAATTTTCAGATTTTATTTTATGATTGTGGAATATAATTGCAATTTATAGGATAGAAGATGTTTCTTTTATCCAAATTTCTACACTTCTTCTTCTATTGTGATGATCAAAGTTTGGTCTGATTTGATGAATCCAATCATTTTGTTAGTGGATCTAGGCAGTTATACTGTTGAACCTTTATAATATTTGTGTCATTTTATTATTATCATGATTGTCTTTCATTCACAAAATTTTATTGTGTGTCGATTCATCTTTAGGTATCATACTATTGTAATTCTTAAACACTCTTGGTTGTGATTCCACTGCTGCCATATTTTTGGTAATCACAATTTAGCTCTAGAAACAGGGACGGTGGTAAAGAATTTATTCTACCTGTCAAAATTTTCACTTTTTATAAAAAAGTTTTTTAGAGTTATATTATGTCAAAGAATTTCGTTGTATAAAACACAATGTTTGAGAGTCATAGTAAAAGAACTCTGTATAAAATTTTATTTTCAGAAAATTCACTTTATAAACATACAAATTTGGTTCACATGTTCACATACGTTATTTCATTATTTCATATATTACGTATATTTCAAGTTGTCTGCCATATTTTTAAAGATGTTCATTCTGAAAATTAGGCCCAGAAAATTTTACTAAATCATTTCATCATAGTTATCAAATTCTTGATTTATGTCACTAACAAAATTTTCGATTTATGTAAACAATGATGAGAAAAAAAATTAATTGAGTTTTTGAATTTCATACTAACTTGTTTCTATATGAATTTATAAGATTTGAGGTAAAAAAGAAAAATGACTTGATTTGTGTGTGATTTTTTTTTTCCAAATTAGAATATATTAATTACATTTATTTTAAATGAAAAAATCTCTGGAAACATATAACTAATTATCTGAGCTTTCTTAGAATTATGGAAAGGAATTTTCTACAGCAACAAAAGACTGATACAAAAAGGAACAGTAACATCTCAAAAGGATTTACATAAATAGAAACTATGTCTCAAGATGCAAATTCGAGAAATCAAGGGAATAATACGAGAGGGGCTCTCCACGAAGAGAAATGATAGGAGCCTCGCAAGGACAACTATATTTTAATGACCAACAAAATAATTCAGAGAGTCACGCAGATATTTCTTCATTTGAAGAGAATACACAAAATACTATTGACTATCTACAATAACTGATGGAAGAAATGAATGAGATGCGCAAACAACAGCGGACTTGCGCTGAAAAAATTGCACTCCTGACTAGAGAAAATCAAGTATTAAAGGAAACAATCCAGCATCGTGCGGGACCAGCTAGAACAAAAACACGGGGGCAAGAAGCAAGCTCTAGTACACCCGCGAGTAGAAGAGAAAGAGATAATCGGGATCAAAGAATAGTGTTAATGGAATCCGCATCTCAACAACCTGGACCGGATAAGATGAATCATGGAGACTCAGGTTCATTACATGATAAGTGGCAAAAATGCTTTTAGGCTATAGAACAAATGAGAGAAGAAATAAAGAATTTGAAGAATAAAAAAGGTGGACGAATAGAGGAAGTGTTAAGGGAAGCCAAACGAACACCATTGGCACCACATTTGGCGACTGCACCACTTCCCCGAGAATGTAGCACCCCTATTTTTGAATGTTACTTTGGTACCAGAGACCCAACCGCCCATTTGAAGTATTACAATCGTATTATGACAATATGAGGGGAAGATGACGTTGTTATGTGTCGGAATTTCCCGTCAAGTTTGAAAGGATTGGCGTTAGCATGGTACGATAATTTGCAAGAAGGGTATGTGCATTCATACAACAGGCCCACAGACTTGGGAATGAACAAATGATACTCCCTCGCCTCGTGGCCAGAAGAGACTATTCGTGATTATAAATATTGTTGGCATACGATCTGTCAGGCAATCGGGGATGTAACCCCAGAAGTCGCCATTAACAATTATAAGTGGGGAATAGCTGATCAAAAAAGCCAAATTTTTGTTGACATTCATAACACCAACCTAAAAAGTAAGGGGCACCTCAGAGAAATTATTGAAAAAGTGTGCAAGATTGCAAGACATTCAGAGGCAATCTCCAAGAATAGTGTCACAGGAGCAAGGAAATGCAAGAAGAACCAATTCAATAGAGCCGTCATCCGTATCAGGGAAGAGGTTTGTGAGCAAAACTGAAAATAATGAGTCAAAACGGCCAAAGACAGATGGAAGAAAAATTTCTACAAGAATTTGAGGAGCGAGTTTTTACTAAACTCAACGCTCCTTATTCTAAAATCTTAAAGGTAATAAAGAACAAACCGTATTTTTATGGCCGCGAACAAAAGAACAACAACCTGAATACACCCAAAATTCTAAAGAATATTGCGAGTACCATTGCTATCGGGGACATTCAACCAACCGATGCAGGAATTTAATCTCCCTAGTGCAAAGGATGATCGGCGCAGGGGAATTAAAAGAATTCATTCAGTTACCCGATCCTTCGTCAAGGTCTAATAAGGGGAAAGCTGTCAATATTCCTCAAAACAACCAAACTATCAATATGATCTCTTTTTCTGAGTCAAACCAATCATTTTTGAATGCACCAATCAATGAGAAATTGTATAAGAGAGTCTGCAATCATGAAGTCTTCAGAGTTGCGGGAAGGGTTACTAAGTCATGGGAAGATTGGATGGCATCCCCATTAACCTTCTCCGCGGATGAGGTTGATCAAGAGATAGATATGCATAATGATCCGTTGGTACTCATATTGCCAGTATCCGGATGGAACGTAAGGAAAATTCTTATGGAAGGGGGCAGCTCACTAAATGTCATGTTTTATGATACCTTCCAAAAAATGGGATTGAAAGAAGGTAAGTTGACTCCATCCCGTTATACAATTTACGGGTTCAATGGTTTAGCTTCAAGACCGAAGGGGGAAATCGAGCTAGATGTTGTGGCAGGACCGATAAGTATTATGAAAAAAATCAGTGTAGTGGAAGCTCCGTCTCCATACAATGCCATCATTGGGAGGAGATGGGTACATCAGTTGAAAAGGGTAATTTCAACTTATCACCAGTACTTGCGGTTCCCAACACAGCAAGGGGAAATGGAAATAAAAGGAGATCAAGATGAGGTGAAATCTTGCATTTTAGCAGAAATTCGCATGAATGAAGAGCGACAACAGTAACAACAACAAAATAGCAAGAAAGAACGCAAGGAAAAGGCAAAATAAGAGGCATTAAACCAATATATAATTCAGGTTGCGGGAAGAAAAACCATCAATGAGATAGGAGAAGGAAGTAAGTAAAAATAAAGTACACCAAAAGTTGATTCAGGTAATCTTCTGGCATAGCAACCAAAGGGGACTCCTACATTTTTAGGAGTTCCCGAACCCACCTTTACCGCAGTTGAGGAAACAAAAAATGTTAATATAGGAACGGAAGAGTTTCCCAAGTTGATAAAGATTGGAACATTGATGGAGTAGGAAAGAGAACAAAATTTGATCATACTACTTCGAGATTTTGTGGAAATATTTGCGTGGAAAATGGAGGATATGCCAGGCATCGACCCAAATATTGTACAACATGAGTTACATGTACACCTTGAAGCAACACCATTTCGGCAACGCAAACGAAAAGTAGCACCAGAATATCATGTATCAGTCGAAAAGGAATTAACAAAGCTCATGGATGCGGGATTCATTCGAGAGGTCGATACCCAACTTGGATTTCCAACATGGTAATTGTACCAAAAAATAATGGAGGAGTAAGGATTTGTATATACTTCACCAATTTGAATAAAGCATGCCCGAAAAATAGCTATCCATTCCCCAGCATTGATCATTTGGTAGATGCAGTTGAGGGACATGAGGCCTTATCCTTTATGGATGGAAAGTCCGGATATAACCAAATTGCACTTGCGTAAGAAGATCAGGAGCACACTGCATTCTTTACTCCTCGAGGTTTATATTGTTACACCAGAATGCCATTTGGATTGAGGAACGCAGGAGCAACATATCAACGTTTGGTTGACGCAATTTTCAAACCATGGATTGGACGTACCTTGGAAGTTTATGTGGATGACATATTAATAAAAAGTAAAATTTCAAAAAATCATCTACAAGATTTGAAAGAAATATTTGAAGCGTTGCGGAAATAAAGAATGAAGGTTAATCCGGAAAAGTGCATTTTTGGGGTCACATCAGGGAAGTTTTTGGGATATTTGGTCACCAAGAAAGGAATTGAAGTTGATCCAGCAAAGGTCCAAGTGATAGTAGACATGCCATCTCCAAGGAACATTAAAGATGAGCATAAATTGAATGGCTGTTTGGCCGCACTTAGCAGGTTTATTGCAAGATCTTCAAAAAGATGAAAACCCTTTTTTGATATTCTAAAAGAGAAAAATAAATTCGAGTGGAATGAGAGATGTGAGCAAGCTTTCTAAAATATCAAGGTTTATCTTGCAACATTACCTGCACTACAAAAGCCAAAACCTGAAGAAGTTTTAGCCTTATACATTACGGCAACTGAGGATGCAGTAAGTGCGGTATTAGTCCGAACCAATGAGAAGATTGAGAAACCTGTGTATTATATCAGTAAGACTTTGAACCCCGCAGAAAGAAATTATACAAAAATTGAACAACTGATCTTAGCTTTAGTTTTTGCTTCCCAAAAGTTACGCACATATTTTATGACACATTACGTGCGGGTACCAAGCAAAACACCATTGGAATCAGTGCTGAAGAATGCGGGAAAATTCGGAAGGATAGCAAAATGGAACGCACTGATGGAACAATTCAACATATTATTCGAACTACAAACCGCTCAGAAGTCGCAAGTTATGGATGATTTCCTTACGGATTTCCAGTTAGAAGATGATTATGAAATTCAAGGTTCGCTCGGATGTCGAAATCAACTTTATATCATTCTTTATCTTTTAGTTTTCAATAACATGGTTGTTCACTATTCTATGTTACTTGAATTCAAGGTTTTCCAGGATTTGATGATGATGACCCTTCGGATACACTGAATTCTTCAAACCCCCAGAGGTGGGAAGTATTTGTTGATGGATCCAGAAATAAAGATGGTGCGGGAATAGAAATTTTAATCACATCACCTATGGGGTGTCGAATCATACACTCATTCTGACTTGAATTTGATGAACATACAAATAATATAGTGGAAAATAAAGATGTGGTTCATGCCCTCAGACTCATTATTGAATTAGGATTAAGCGATGTACGACTGACAAGCGACTCACAATTAATAATTCGACAGGTTGAACTAAAATACCAGGCACTTGATGAAGACATGGAGGAATACAAGAATCTTGTACAAAAATTGGCGCTTCAAGTTCCAAACATAACTTTTCGGCATCTATCCATAGAAAAAACCCTCCATGTTGATGTATTGGTATTTATTTCTTCAATGATAAAGGATTCAAACACATCAGCCATAAAAATTGGACGAATATATGAACCATCAATTAAGTTGAGGACAGTCGAAAATGTGGAAGAAGAAATTGGGGAAGATATTGAAGATGAAGTTATCCAAGATAATCCAGACTTCCCACGAGGAACAGAAAATGACCTGATTGAAAAAGATTGGAGAGTCTCAATCCATCAATAATTACAGGATGAGGTATTACCCACAAATTCTAAAGTAGCAAGGAAAGTGCAATTGAAGTCAGTAAATTACCAACTGCGGGATAGAACTCTATACCGCAAGTCTTTTTTAGGACCGCTACTTCGATGTTTATCCCGAAGGGAAGGACTACAGATTCTCAAGGATATATATTATGGAGATGCGGGTAATCATAGTGGAAGGCGATCACTGGCATTAAAGGCAAAAACGCAAAGGTATTATTGGCCATTTATGCACAAGGATGCAGAAAATATGGTGAAAAGATGTGAAGAATGTCAACGCTATGTGATGTGGTTTAGAAAGTGGTAAATAAAGATTCGATTCTCGAACTTGTGAAGGTAATGATTTTAGAAAATATTGGACTTAACCTAAACTAATAAAAATCAGGAAAATACACTAGAGATGATTTTTAGAAAATATGGAAAATACCAGGAGTCAGGAATCAGTTATTTCTAACAATCTATGTGATTAATCATGTAATTCTTTTTAACAATTTAATTCAAGTTTGC
>JAJJMC010014896.1:16666-19166 GCA_023531435.1 Papaver californicum
TCCCTGTGTATCTTGCTTGTGGTTAATCCTTCCCTTTTCTACCAGAAATCATATAGGAACTTGTTGTGGGTGGATTTTTTGGATTGTTTGATCAATAGCGTTTGGTCATAATCCCTTTTTGACTCTGCACCATAGATTCCACTATTATTAGTGATCAATAATGGACGAATTCCTTCATATTCATAGAGATAGGGGACATAATTCACATGGATATAGTAAGTCTTGCTTGGGCCGCTTTAATGGTAGTCTTTACATTTTCCCTTTCACTTGTAGTATGGGGAAGAAGTGGACTCTAAAAGCACTACTAATTGAGTTGAGTAATCAAACTGTAGCCATTTTTTCATATATCGTAAAGGGATTTTAAATATGAAATTTCCATTTGCAAATTATATTGAATTACAGTAATGGACTATATGAAAAAAAACCTTTCAATCAAACAAAAAAATAGATGCAAGGAAGAACTAGAATTGGGGTGTTATTTACATGATGTACATCACATATATGAAATTTATAGATATGTACATATATGAAAATACAAGATACATATTGTAGATTAATCTAGATGAAGCCTATCCCTCTTTATACAGTACCAGTACAACTTGAGACAATACAATAATAGAAAGTATGGTAGAAAGAAATTGATATCTTTCTACCATACTACCGGATCTCATATACTGCTGATTCTAGTCCGCCCATTTCATTTAAGACGTGGAATGAAAATACCTTTCATTTCTTCAATCATTGATAAGAATAAAGAAGTCAAGCTTCATTCGAATCAATTATTTTGACTGACTGTTTTTACGTAGATGATAAGTAAAAAAGCAGTAGGAACTAGAATGAACAGCGCAGTAGCAATAAATGCGAGAATATTTACTTCCATAATCCCATCGTTTTTTACTTCACAATAACTCGGGATCTAATCCCATAGAGATGATAAATCTTCTCCTCTAAATTCAATGAAATGAATTGCATCCCAATGTTATTTGATATTGAATCGGATCAATATCATGAATAACAATATCTGAGCTTTCAGATCGATTCATTGTCGAGAATTGAATAGTATAACATAGGAGGATCTTTTATCCATAACGAATTAAAAAAGGAATTCTTGATACAACAAAGAATCCCTTTTCGTTTTTCATTCTTTTCTATAACCTACCGTCTTCCGTATACAACCAGCTGATGAGGTATCATCTGACCCGTCTTCCATTTCAATTGGTCACAAACCCAAACAGTAGAAATGAAATGGAAAAAAGTGAAGTTCGAAACTCATTTAGTTTGTTATGATCTAAATTTCTTGGAAGACAAAGAGGTGTAATAAAGATGGATTCGGGTATAAAAGATCTCGTTTTTTTAGAAATGTACTTTTTTGGAGTTTACTCTTGCTTCGATAGGACCCCTTCATCAAAGAAAAAACAGGAGAAGAAATATTATTAATTTCTTTATTAAGCGGGGTAGGGCAGATCTTTCTTTGATCTCTCTTTTTTTAAAATAAAAGCTTCTTTCGTTGGATTGAAACCGGAACATATATCATATCCGAAATTCGGTATGGAAGTGAGATAGATAGATTGTTTCCAATTAGGAATTGCGGTTCCCAAAAATAGGAGCTAGAAAATAAGGAGGTGGTTTTAATAGAATCTGAAAAGGATTCTGGCGCGCCAACTATGTTAAGGTCAAGTTAATTTTGTATCACACAATGAAGGAATTCAATTTGTAGGTATGCTCTCGGGAACCGGGTGGGTATTATATTGAATTCCATGGATCAGAACCAATAGAAAAAGGAAAACCTGTGCGGTATCTCTTGAAATCCCGAATAGGACCCTACCACCAATTGTACCAATCTAGCTCTCCCCACGAATCAGTACTAGTCGAGAATTAATGAAAATTCTTGTATTTCTTCGATGATAAAAAAGACCTCCGGCGGAAATTAGATCTTGTTTTCAGTCCTCCCTCTTCACCGAAAATAGAGAAATGAGTTGACGGATTCATCGGATCCTAGGTCGGGACTGACGGGGCTCGAACCCGCAGCTTCCGCCTTGACAGGGCGGTGCTCTGACCAATTGAACTACAATCCCAGGGAAATAAGATGTAAAGGATACATATTCTTATTATTAAATTCATAGCATATTTCTATTTAGAATCGCTGTATTGTAACAGAGATAGAAGCGATATGTTGATATTCATATGGGTATGGGCTTTAGTGAGAACGGCACGTATTACTAGTAGTCAAATCATTTCATAATAAATAAAAAAGAAAAAGTCTTTTTTTCTTTACCCCTCCCTTAGAAATTAAGGGTACAGACCAGATCATTAGAAAGTAGAATCTATGGGAACAAAAAAATTAAGGATATAGCATAAAAAAGTCTTCGTTTCTTTGTCTGGTTTCTGGAGGCAAAATTTTTTCTATTATCTCATGATGGATCGGCGGATTTTTGGGCCGAGCTGGATTTGAACCAGCGTAGACATATAGCCAACGAATTTACAGTCCGTCCCCATTAAC
>JAJJMC010014896.1:24166-26680 GCA_023531435.1 Papaver californicum
TTCCAATTGGCGGTTTTTGCATTAATTGCTACTTCCTCAATCTTACTGATTAGTGTACCCGTTGTATTTGCTTCTTCAGATGGTTGGTCAAGTAATAAAAATGTTGTATTTTCCGGTACATCATTATGGATTGGATTAGTCTTTCTAGTAGCTATACTTAATTCTCTCATTTCTTGAACCTAGTCAGTATTTCCCAGATAAAAAAATGACCCCTCCCTCGAACCCCTTCGAGTTGTGAGACACATTCAAATTCAATACAATAAAAGAGAAGTCTCAAAAAAACTGGGGGGAGGGTTCAAAGTCAAACCTCTTGACTGAAAAAAAGAATTGAATTCTTAATTATATTCTAATATAATTAATATATTAATATTCTAATATAATAATTATAATCGTCCTGCACAAATATGATCCAGACATGATATAACATACATATGTTATGCACACATATACATGCATATCAGGAACGAAAAAAAATGCGGATATGGTTGAATGGTAAAATTTCTCTTTGCCAAGGAGAAGGCGCGGGTTCGATTCCCGCTATCCGCCTAAGCTGAAGTAATGTAATAGGATAAATGCTTGGGTATAGTTGACCACGATAGTGTAGTGGTTCTATCTTCACCCTTCTTTTCCTCCCATCCCAGAGGAAAAAAGGGCATAAATTACTAGTTAAGAGAGTAAAAACTAAATTTTTTGGCAAAAAAAGAATATTGCGGGGACGGGATTTGAACCCGTGACCTCAAGGTTATGAGCCTTGCGAGCTACCAAGCTGCTCTACCCCGCGCGGACGCAAATAGCTGGGGACTAATAGACAAACAAGGGTTGGATGTACCCCTCTACCATATCTATACAAATAGAATAACCCATTTATACAGAATGGTAAAGGGGCCCTCTATGATCATCGATCATAGAGATCCATAGAAACATGAAGGAATGTTTTGATCCTTACCAACTCGATCTTGTTGCCCCCGGCAACAAACACGCATGAACCATTTCACGAAGTATGTGCCCGGATAACCCAAAGTCTCGATAGTTAGCTCTCGATCTTCCGGTCGAAAAACAACGTCGACGAAGACGTGTAGGTGCACTATTACGTGGTGAGGATTGTAATTTTCTATAAATTTCCCATTTGTCACTCAATGATGGAACTTTGCTTAGTTCTTTTTTTAAGGATTGTCGAATCAAATGATATTTCTGTTCCAACTTCTGCCTCTTCTTCTCCCTCTGAATCAAACTTTGCCTTGCCATAATGGTTCAGTTCCTATTATTATCAATGATACAAGTCGGATCCTAGATGTAAAAATATTAAGAAGGTGGGCCTCCTTCTCCATCGAAACATAAAATTAATTGTCGCTGATACAGGACATTAAAAAAAAGGAATTAACCAAATTTGCCCGATGTAGAGGCAATCAAGAAAGCCGCATAAGTAAATATATAACCTACAGAAAAGTGAGCTAATCCAACCAATCTTGCTTGCACAATGGAAAGAGCCACTGGTTTATCTCTCCACCGAATTAAATTAGCCAAAGGTGTGCGTTCATGAGCCCATGCTAAAGTTTCAATCAATTCCTGCCAATATCCACGCCAGGAAATTAAGAACATAAATCCAGTAGCCCAAACAAGATGTCCAAATAGGAACATCCACGCCCAGACGGACAAACTATTCATACCAAACGGGTTATATCCGTTGATAAGTTGTGAAGAGTTTAACCATAGGTAATCTCTTAACCACCCCATCAAATAAGTGGAGGATTCATTAAACTGCGAAACGTTACCCTGCCATAATGTGATGTGCTTCCAATGCCAATAAAAAGTAACCCATCCAATGGTATTTAACATCCAAAAAACCGCCAAATAAAATGCGTCCCAAGCCGAAATATCACAAGTACCGCCTCGTCCCGGACCGTCGCAAGGAAAACTATAACCAAAATCCTTTTTATCTGGCATTAACTTGGAACCACGTGCATCTAAAGCACCTTTTACTAAGATCAATGTAGTTGTATGTAAACCTAGAGCAATCGCATGATGAACCAAGAAGTCGCCAGGTCCTATTGTTAAGAATAGTGAATTACTATTCTCATTAATAGCATTTAACCAACCGGGCAACCATATGCTTTGACCTGCATTGAATGCTGGGCCATTCGTTGAAGATAAAAGTACATCGAAGCCATATGAAGTCTTACCATGAGCAGACTGTATCCATTGGGCAAATATGGGTTCGATCAAGATTTGTTTCTCCGGAGTACCAAAAGCAAGCATGACATCGTTATGAACATAAAGTCCTAAAGTATGGAACCCCAGAAAAAGGCTGACCCAACTTAAATGGGATTTGATAGCTTCTTTATGGTCTAACATTCTTGCCAATACATTATCTTCATTCTGCTCCGGATTGTAATCTCTAATGAAGAATATCGCTCCATGAGCAAACGCTCCTGTCATTATAAACCCTGCGATGTATTGGTGATGAGTATATAACGCAGCTTGAGTAGTAAAGTCTTGTGCTATGAATGCATAAGC
>JAJJMC010014906.1:0-12597 GCA_023531435.1 Papaver californicum
CATGGTAAATCAAAGACAAAAACATAGCAGTTGATGAAATAAAAACATACAGATGATGAGATTCATGAGAAGGTTAATGCACATTGAACTTAGACCTATATATTTAGATTGTGTATTATTTGTAGAGTATATTTAGAAAAATGTATTAATTCCAGTACTTAAAGAGTTGGGTCCATTAATTTGGCTCAAAGATGAAGCTATACATCACTTTCTAGGAGTTGGGTTCATGAACGAAATGAGATCTTAATACAATGTGACTAGTGAACATCAAAGTTAAGCAGTTGATACAGAATTCTCCCATTGTTGGCTTGGAGCTATAAGCTTCATGGCTTGATAGAAGAGAAATAGCATGAAAAAAAAAAAGATCCTACTGGGAGTCACAGGATTCAAAGTCT
This sequence comes from Papaver californicum, assembly GCA_023531435.1. Lineage (NCBI taxonomy): Eukaryota > Viridiplantae > Streptophyta > Magnoliopsida > Ranunculales > Papaveraceae > Papaver > Papaver californicum. The sequence goes on from JAJJMC010014906.1 coordinate 396, forward strand.
TGAGTGCTAATCACTGTAACATAGAACCATTTTGTTTTACTTTTCTAATTTTTTATAACACTTTGTAAATGTGTAAGTAGGTTATCCATGTCCGGTATGACTAATGACTGGCTGTGTAGTATCCATTATGCAGTCTACCGTACTGTAAGCAATTTGGTAATTAATTGATGTTACCCCATCCATCCTCACAAGGAGGAGACACCAATGATGGGATTATATTTGTGCTGTTTTTTCATGTCCTTGTATGCTTGTCAACTGTACTTAACATAATGGATAATGGTTATTTCTTATACGAATCCGTTAATTTCTACCGGATGTTTATATACGATGGATATTAGAAATTTATTTTTATATCTGTTTCGCTAAAATTAATGGATCGGATAATATTTTGATAAATATCTGAAAACTATATCCAAAGGAAAAAAAACATCTAATTTGATGGTGTGTGTTTAATTACTTATATTTTTGTGATTTAACAGTTGTAACACCAAATAAATTTCGATGAATCCTTCATCAACACATGTAATAAAATGAGATAAATCTAACTTAAAATAGTAGTTTTACATACATATATTTTTGTTATCGGATATCGGATAATTATCCTATAGGATTTTGGTATTTTCCCTATCCATATCCGATTAGAGAAAAAATATATTCGATAAGATATATGTATTTGTATCCGATATCCGAAACTTCGGATAATATCCTAAATTTTCGATACAGATTCGAATTGATGTCGATTAATATCCTAAATTTCCAAGGCACCATGCAAGCTAATATTTGCCTCTGATAAGGCATTTTCAATGCATTTTTGAGGGTTAGTCACGAGTGAAAAGTCTATCATAGTCGAAGAGTATACTGTATACTAGGGCTAAGTCTTATGATCCTTCAATATTCAAGATTCAAGATGAAAAGAGTGGGGAAAAGGGTTGACTCAAGCCGTGGTTCAAACATTTACTTGAACGTGAACTTGAATCTAAAATGATACGCCAAATGGTTGGGCATAAGAAAATTTCACTTTTATGCCCAATTATTAGGCGTAGAGAATATGAATTATTGTATTAACACATTTGTATAGGTGATCCACTATACTTTTATGCTCAACCATTGGGCATAGAAAATCTGAGCCATCAGATTAACACATACGTTAGGAATCTAACGACTCCACTCTTTACCCCAAACCATTAGGCACGATGCACTAAACCGTTAAGCACATTTAGTTAAATCTTAGAATAGAGAAAGAAGAGAAAATGACTAAGGAAGCGAAAAAGGTTTGGGTATTCATATCATTCTTAATCCATATAAATAATTCTCCGGTTAAAATTCGACCTTTATATTATTAGTATGAGATGATTTGACCAAAATACTAGTATTCGATAAGTTTGCACATATCACTATGACTCACATACCTTGGAGAAATCTACTTCATCGATCAAAAAAATTGCCTCGTAACTCAACCCCCATAAGTACATGTCATGATTCACAATCTATCTTTAGAATTGCTCTGCAGCCTAAAATTTACTTACTGATCCAAATTTTGCCTCTTCACAAATTTGGTTTGTCAGCTAATAAAGATATATCTTGTGGTCGTGACACGAGTTTTACCACAATAACCCACAAATTGCCACATGATCCAAGCTTGTTACGTTATCCAAGCTTTTTAAGTGATGCAATATCTATCATTATAACCAAAATTCCACTTCATGATTTACCCCGTGACCAAACTATGTCTCCTGACCAAAATGTTATTCTGCAACCCTAAAATTACATCACGACTAAAATCCAAAATGTACATTATGATCTAAATTGCATTCCAGACCTAATATTTGCCTCATGATGGCTTCAAACATCCTATTTTTTATGTCTCAGTTTAGTTAAAGGTATATATATTTTTACGTAGATTAAAAAAAATAAGAGATTAACTTTTTTTTGAATATAATCTTTAATATTAATCTTTTTAATTTTTTAATTTTTATTTTTAAATGTTTTATTCTAATGTAGAGACCAATAAAAAAAGATTTAGTAAAAATACAAAAACTTTAATTTAGAATTTAAGAAAAAACCCTTCTCCTTTTGTCTCAAATGACACGAAAGGAGTATGAAATATGAACTCTCTTCCACATTTCATCCGGTGCAAGATTGTTTGGCTTTGGTCTAGACTCTAGAGAGTAAAAGAAAGACAAAGGATGTTGAAGTGGTTGACCCAATGGTTATTACAAATGCTTCAAAAAAAAATTGTCATTACAAAGCTTTCATAGTACTTTACCCAAACTAGTGGAAATTACATAGATCCGGTTACAGGCTGACACAATAAAAAAACCTTCCTTTAAACAGCAACAAGGCTAAGGGCACCGTTTTCTTCTCACAAACAGAGAAAGAATCAAAAAGATCGAAAGAGATGATGGGAGGAGAGTTCACTCCCCTAAGGGATGCATCAAGTAGAGAGGGGAAGGTAGTCAATCTCATAGGTTCTGTTGTTGAAATTGGGCTTCGGAGAAAAAGCAGAGGAACTGGTAATTAATTGCAAAACCCTAAACCTTCAATTCACTTCAATGGTTGTTTTGTGGGGTTTTCTTCATTTTTAGTCTGACCCAGAATTTTTCCAATTGAGGGTTTTGTGTATACTGATCACGAATCAATTCAAAATCTCTTCTTTTTTTGTTATTGGAATTGAAAAAAAGGGGGGGCAAAAGGAAGCTTTTTTAATGGGTTTTCACAATAAGAAACCCTAACATCAAGAAAAAGATCACACCTTTTCACATTTGGGATGTTAACTGTAGTTGCAGAGGATTTATAAAAAATGGGGCTTTATCAATTTTTATTATTTTTAGTGTATATGGAATGTTATCATGTGTGTGACTTTGTTTTGGATTGAAATTCTATTGTTGCAGATTATGTGTATACGCTGAAGATCGTAGACGAGCTGTATTCTGATTCTGCTTTTTCGATTAATTTCTTTGCTCGAAAAGTAGATGACTTTCCACTTGTTGGGTCTGTTGCGGATTTGCTTCTGGTGTTTAATGTTGTGGTAATTATTATTTCCGTTTCGTATCTTGACACCAAGTGATGATTTCTCATACTAGTTGGCTGATGGGGAGTATGCGTTCGATTGAAAATGCAGATTAAAAAACGTGGCGAAGAATTTTATGGGTCGTTCCAGTTCAACAAGAGAGGATCTTCGTTTGCACTATTTGATGTGAAACCAGGGGATGAATGTACTGCGTATTGTGTTAGTCCATTATATCGCGTTGGAAATTGGCACATAGAGCGTGTGAAGGTTCTGAGGACTTGGTTGAGTACTTTTCAACTTGGCGCAGGTATGCAGTCATGAATTTTAGGAAACATTTCTTTGACATTAGCGGTTTCTCTTCCAATTCTGAAAGCAATATTCAACATATTTGTAAGATATAAGTTGGGATTTCAGCTATTTCATGTTCTCTCAGGAACAAACAAGTCGTTACTTCCAATTAAAGAGATGAACATGGGAGATTTTGATCTCATCTGCAAGGTAAATGCTGACGAAACCAGACTTGATACTTAAATGTATGCCATGCAATAAGTTTGTTGAATTGCCTAACTTTTATTTCTCTTGTGAAATAGGTACTTCATTCATATGAAGTGTCGAAAGATGAGTGGATGCTCCTTGTATGGGATGGAACCGATACACCCCCATTGGATTTCATAATTACGTAAGCCAAGATATAATATTTCTTTTTTATCAAAGCATGATATCCTTGATAGAAATATGAATTGTTCTATTTTGCATTACAGACTATCAGATGCAGCAGAGGTGCAATTACCACTAGAACCAGAGAATCCTCCATTGTCAAGAGACATTCGACGCAATTTTCCCACTGTGGGAAGCATTTTGAGGGTGTCTGTTAAGTGTATAAAATTTGATGTTCATCTAGTTTGCAGTGGCCAGTGGGTTAGGATGCGTCGTGTTACTTGTTGCAGAAAGTCATCATTTTGGGGTGGTGACTTGACTGATAATGCTAAAATTAGGTTTTTATCTGACACGGATAGCACTGTCGCACTGCGTTTGGGGTAATAACCATTTTCCACTGTTGCGTAACGACTAAGTTAATATTTAAAACTTGATAAGTATCAATCCTTGTTCCTGACATGGTGATAATTTTATACTGAGTAGGAGTTACAACGACAGAATTGCATCTTATACTGGTCGTGTATCTGCCATTCCTTCACAAATTACTGGTAATTGGTGTTCATTTGTTTTAGCTATTGTTTGTTTCCCTTTGTTTCCTTTTTAAAAGGAGCATTTATTTTTCTATGATTTTCAATTTCTTGCCATCGAATGAAACATTGTGTTCTGGACATTTAATAGTAAACACTTGCTACTTTTTGTGTCTTCTGTTCTCAGAGATAATCAATGTTTCTGGCCCTTTGGTTACATTACTTGATGTTGTCAACTATTCGGAGGTCTGTTATCCGTCCTTAAATTTGTAAATCATACTTCCAATTATGAATGTCCACTTAAATTTCATTTGCAGAAGGTCACTTCTCTGCACTAATGTGACTAATCAGGTTCACATGCACAGGTAACTGCGAAATTCAAATGCGTTGTTCGTGTGGTAGGTGTCTATTCCTGCCGTACTGAAAATTTTCGCGAGACAACCTCGGGAAAGTATGTGATGAAATTGACTCTCGAGGATTCAACTGCAAGGATAAATGCTTACCTGTATGATGAAGACGGGGTAAAATCTTCTTTATGTTGCTGGACCTTTTTTACTTTCCATCTTTGCATAGCTTGTGATGCTTTTTTTTTTAATCTTGCCATCAATATCAATACAGGTGAAGTTTTTCGGCGGCTACCCCACTGTGGAGGTACTAAGAAAGAATATGAACCAACTACTTGGAATAGATGATGAAGATGATGGTATCTATGACGAGAAGAACAAGAGGGTTGTTTTAAATCCTCCATGGGTCCAGTGTTGCTTAAAGTCTTACTACCTCGACAAAAATGATCAATGGGGGAGCAGGACGTACCGATTTTTCGGAACAAAGCTTGTGGACTATACAACAATAGCATAAAAAATATGTTTCAAAAAACAAAAAAACATAAAAAGCTCTAGTTCCATGTTGTAAATTTTTTGGTTACTTCTTTCTGTGTATATCAAAAAGCATTGCAGGAGGAAGTAGGGGGGCAAGCTGAGGCCCCTGGGTTTCTTTGTTCAGCAATCAATCACTTGTTTTCTCGCACAGCCAAGCAGGTCGATGAGGTACTGGGTTGCTTAGTCCAGTAATAATATCATGTTGTAATCTAAGAATGTAAAAAGCTGTTTCATTGATCAACATTTTGGGAATGTAGATATGTCGATAAGAACAAAACAAGACTGCAGCCAACTGTTATAGGCTAATTGTAGCAGGCAGGAGTAGGGAATGTATGTTGTATTATAAAAACCTCGTGTTTTTTAGGGCGACTCAAAAAGAATTTGGGGTGATTTATTTATACCCATCCAATAGATGTGGTTATGGGATAGTCTAATGGTAGATAAAAATACGTATATATCCTTTTACTAATAAAAGTATAAAACCTAAACCGATTGTGAGAAATAGTTTTTCTTCTTCTTCTCTTCGTTTTATCTACCGATTGTGCGAAAAAAATTCTTTGTGAAATTTTCAAAACCAATTCATCGTATCGTTGTTAATCGTCATACCAAATCATCGTCGATATTTCAATCTAAAGATGGCTTGACAGAAACAAATAAGTTGTCAATCTGATAATAGTAATTTGCCAACTTTTACCGAGAGAATAAGAAACAGAGAGATTGTTGAATAACATAGTGAAGAAGATGAAGAACACGAAAATGATGATCTAGATACGGAGATTGATTATGACAATCAGCCTCTCCAGAACTATCTAATGGCTCCAATAAGGTAAGGTTTACCATTATTTGTGTTTATTTTGCTTCAATTGAATGAAACCGTCAATAGAATATCTAGGGTTTTCGGTTATTTGATATAATCGGTAGTTTCGTGTTTGTATTTATCTACCAATTATGGTCGTCTTCTTCATTCCTCAAGCACATCGACTATAATTGGTAGTTAGATTTAGTCATTAACTACCGATTGTCTTCCTGTACCAAAATTTAGGCTTAATCGGTAATTAATTTTTTTATCTAATTACCAATTATGTTAGATGGTTTCATGTAGAGGAATATAGTTTTGAATTAATCTGTAGTTTCCTATACGTTTAAACTCCTGATTATGAAAGTTCGGGATTCCTCAAGCACATCAACTATAATCGGTAGTTACAATTAGTCATTATTTACCGATTGTCTTTTTGTACCAAAATTTAGGCTTAATCGTAGTTAATTTTTTATCCAACTACCGGTTATATTACATGGTTTCAATCGGTAGATATGTAGTAGCTGTTAACTTCCGATTATATTAGATGGTTTCAATCGGTAGATAAGTTTTGTATTTGACTTCCGATTGTTTTGTAATCGTTTGTTATTGTGTTTATTTGACTACCGATTATATGTGTGTCCATAGCTTAGAGTTTTTTGTTCCAATTTTTATGCATAATCGGAGGATTATCTAGATCCCGAGCTACCGATTATGAACAATCGGTTGTTAGTTTTTTTATTTGACTATCGATTATATGTGTATCCATAGCTTAGAGTTTTTTGTTCCAATTTTTATGTATAATCGAGAAATAATCTAGGTCTCGATCTACCGATTATGAACAATCGGTTGATTTTTATGTACTTTTTCTACCGATTATGTAGTGATCAAACGGTGTCTTCTTGGAAATAATTGTTCTTTATTTTGTTTTTTAGGGAAAGGCGAGCTAAGCAAGCCCAAGATACAATTGTTTCGGGGCCTCGTCGTGAAGGGGGTAAGAAAGTAACAATTAGTGCAAGAAGAGAAAAGAGCGCTAGCGGAATCTCTATCACCGAAGGAACTCAACCAAGTTTACAACCAAGTGTTCCAAGAGTTAGAAACCAAGAAGAAGGAGAACCAAGTGCTCCACAAGTTAGAAACCAAGAAGAAGGAGAACCAAGTGCTACACAAGGAGAAGGACAAGGTACAAAGAAGGTAATTAAGAAGAAATGAGGACACCAAGTCCCCGCCTCTTTGAAGATGAAGGGTGTTGAAGCAGGCCAAATCCTTGGGTTACCAAGAGATGGAGGAGATCTGTTATTTGGATACAAAGACTCTTGGGCCAAAGAAATTTATTCAATTGAGGTAATAATTATAAAACACCATTCTTAAGCTATTGTCTTTTTATTCGTAGAAGTGTTAACCGCTATTCTAATTATTTTGTAATTCGTCGTGTATATTAGGACCATTCTCATGCGGTTCGTCTACTCAAACCTACAGCTTCACAAAGAAAAATGAAAGACTGGCCGTTAGATGGTGAGTGTGAAAGGTTCAAGCAAATTATTTATCGCTCGGGGTTATCTACTGCTGTCGAGAATTCAATGTTAGAGCATGACCGGGTGTCGATATCAGCCTTCCTGGAGAGACTATATCCTGAGACCGATACCTTCCACATTTCGTTTGGAGAGATGAAGATCACCCCAGATGATGTGGTGCAGATTCTTAGTCTCGCTGACCATGGTACAACCTTCAAGTTTGATTACGTAAAGCAGTTAAGCCGGGCACAACTTTATTTTTACACTCAGAAGTGCCTTGGTTGGGATCGATCGACATCCGACGTTGAGTTCAACCGGTGCTTTCGTTACAAAACTAGACAGTTCAACATAGTCCACTTGATGAATATGTTCAAAGGCACCAAGGATAAAGAAGAAATGAATCCAGAGTTTAGCAACGACGAAGTGAATGCTGCAACCACTGCATATCTCCTATGTGTTTTGGGATGTGTCATTTTCCCCAATTGTAGTGGCAACCGGGTCGACGCCAACCTTCTACAACTATTGCATCCTCTCAATAAAGTTCGTGATTACTCGTGGGGCACCACATGCCATGCGTTCTTGATGGAAGAGTTAAGAAAGGCATCGAGGGAATCAAATAGCCAAATTTCCGGGAATATGAGCCTACTACAGGTATTTTGGTAACTTTATTGATGCTTTGATTGTTATTTATTTTTTTCTCTTTTAAGAATCAATTTTCTCATACTTGGTTAGATATGTATACTAGACATGGATCTATGACCACTTCCCGTTCCTCGAGTTGGCCAAAAAGAATCCGATATGGGAGAAAGGAACACCCAGAGGAACAAAATACATCTTCGACAACAACCGTTCAAGGTCTAAGGAGCAGCAGTTGATTTCTTTGAGGAGGAAATTAGACTTGATGACGTCCAAAGATGTATGTTTTGATCCATACAAGGAAGACCGAGCTAGTGGACATATAGCGGGAAGGTCTGACTTGTCGTTTTATTATGGACCCTTGTGGCATCCCACAGGATATGTTATGTACAATGCCTCTAGGGTGATGCGTCAACTCGGTTATGTACAAGAAGAACCTTGGAGTCACATGCGTGGCAAGTTCAAATTGGACGTGGAGAATTCTGTATGTGGTAAGGACTCTATCACAGTAGTTTACTCTGGTAACCCATCCGTTGAAGATTGGAATAACATGATGCAATATTTGATCAACGATGGAAGACCTGTCAACCAAGGTGATGAAGTAGATCCAGGCTATATGGAATGGTACCGGGAGCATTCTCATCTTCATGTGATCCTTGAAGATAAAAGAAAGACCACCAAGGTTTCCGATTATACTTGTATCATCAAAGACAAACCTTCGGGTTATGAAAGGCTGGTACATAATGTTCTTTCCGTTTGATTTTAATATTACGACTTAATATTTTAGATAATAATCGTTTGATTGTTATTGTATAAAAACAAAAAAATAAGTTTGCGTTTTTCTCCAAGAAGATTGATGGGTGTATAAAGGCGGGAATGCCTTTATCAATTGAGAAGATGAAAGAGCATAAAAACCTAATAGATAACATTGATAATGAAGCTTATGCAAGTAAGTTTGAGGAGAAAGCTTCGAATAAGCCTAAGAGGCCAGCAGCAAAGCCCAGCAAAAGATTTCGTGGTTCTTCGAGTGCTGATGGTGAAGCCAATGTCCCTGATGCTGAAAGATATGTCCCTGGTGCTCGTCGTCCTCGTACTAAAACCAAGAAATCTAGAAATTAGATTGTGGTTGTCTTGTTAGAGAACATCATTTTCAATTAATTTGCAAGAAACTTGTTTAATGTTCTAACATTATGTTTACTTTATGGATGATGAATGGATTTTATGTTCTTTTTTTGAATTATCAATTGATTTGCAAGAGACTCATTTTTAATAAGTAACTTTATTGAATTTTTACACTAGAATCGGTAGATAAGTGGTTTGCATCACCTACCGATTAAGCATGTTGATCCACAATCGATAGATAACTATCTACCGATTACACCTACTAATCTAAAATCGGTTGATAATTATCTACCGATTACACCTACTGATGGAACTGCTTGGTTTCTGGATACATTTTACATTGTAATCGGTAGTAAAAAAATTTCTTAGACTACCGATTATAGAGTATGAAAATGTTGGAAATTTGATAATTTTTTCAAAAGCGGAATTTCCCCATGAGAAGGGGAGGACAGAGCCTAGCATACTACTTGCTTCTGAGAGCATTGATCCAAAGCTAGCTGCCCTATTGATGAGTAAGAGCGCACCTCAATCTTATATGGAACTATAAGGGGCCAGACAGGCTCTGTAGGGGATGAGAATGCTTCTTTTGGTCTTTCTATGGCTGTTTACAAAAAGAAACAATATCTCTATTTTCCGCCCCAAACTGAAGACTTAGATTATAGTTTTGTGAAAAAAGCCCCTTATCGGATTTAAACCGATGACTTACGCCTTACCATGGCGTTACTCTGCCGCTGAGTTAAAAGGGCTCATTTGATTCTGAATTTGGGGCAACATATACAATCGGTAGTAAAATTTTTTATTAGACTACCGATTATGAAGTATGGATATTTTCGAAATTTGATAATTTTTTCAATTTTGAAATTGGGGGAACATATACAATCGGTTCCAAAAAGCTTCCACGGTTTGAGAAGAGTTAATTTTTAGATGAGAATCATGCTTCGTGGTAACCACCCACGCTCGAACAGCTGCAACATCTTCCTTGGTGGACCAGGTAGTAGCCATGTTTGAGAAGTGTGAGGTTTTTTGAGAAGATGAAGAAAAATGAGTTAGTTTGAGAATTGTGGGGTTTTTTGTTAAGAGAAGAGTTCCTTTTATATACAATAAACACCCAAAGGCTAGTGTAACGACTAATTTTTTTAAAATACTGTTCGTACATTGTTCAAACGGCTCTTTATTCCTGCCAAATAATGTACAAAATCGGTAGATAAGTTTTGATACTTTTTACCGATTGTGGGTTTTTGAGAACAATCGGTAGTTAATTATGTTCTCGTACTACCGATTATAGCAAGACAAGTTTTATACACAAAAACAAGTATAATCGGAGGATTAATTTGTTTAAAAACAACCGATTACAATGGAATCAGTAGATAAATTTGATCTTTAAACTACCGATTACAAAGTGCAAAATTTTTAAGTTTAATTCAATTTTGGCTACAATCACAATCGGTAGATATGTGATTTTACAAACTACCAATTCTAAATCGATAGATAAAAAATTTCACCCACTACCGATTGTGAAAGATAAAGTGTTAGAAATTTTGTAAGTTTTACCTTTGGTTTTTATAATTTTGTAATTTTGTACGTCCTCATAGACTTCACCGTCTCCATTTCCTTTGGTTTTAACCTGGCAACCATTACGTGCCCAACAAGACTTTCCGGATCTTTGTGGTTGTGACGACCATTAGCAACTCTAAACATTTTCCATACTTTACCTTCCTTACTGTCGGGCTTATTGAAGATACTTTACCTCGGTATATCCTCTCCGTCTTCTTTACGTATTTACGATCTTTTCCCACGTGACTCTTTCGCTCGCCACCTCTCTCACAAATCATTTTAAATCGACCAACCCTCACGCAATTGTTCTGAACTACAACGCACATCTTCTCTTTTACCTTGTTGATAAACCATTCCTTTGCCTCCATCTTACTTCCAAATGTCTTAATACGCATATAACAAAACAAATATCATAAGCCTAACCTTGTAATATACATTTTTTGAAACAAGACACGAGTGGGTAGGTAGCATACCAAATCATTTGCATAGTGTAGGGAAGTATCAGGACCCTCATATGAAACATGATTAACCGATTCAACAATCTATATAAAATAGCAGTGACTTAGATGATAGACACATTTTAGTGTCTAAATTGCACCTTAATTTCTAGTGAGTTAGTATTCGATTTTGTGTCTATTACGTGTTTTTATGCTTTTGTAGGTACATTAGAAGAATAAAGATTTGTGAAAAAATTGGCTCAAAAAGTGTTCAAAGCACCCGGGAAAATGGATCAAGGCATCCACACTTTGGATTGGGGCACCCTTGGATCGGGCTGAGTCGAATCGGCGAGTCAACCCAGCGATCCAGCGAGTCAACTCGGCCGAGTCACTGGTTAACTCATCGGGAGTTCCTGTTTGAACGGGAAGAGGATTTGGTCGCAATTTCTGGGTTGTTTTCGGCAATTAAAGAAGACCCATTGCAATTATAGTTGGAAGAAATCAAAATACAGTGAAAATCCCGTGAAATTAGCCATGTAAACCCAATTCTGGCCGGAATCAGGACTCGGTTCCTGTTTGGATTTGGATTGAAGAATTGGAGTGATTCGAGAGAGTTCTATTAGGTTTAGAACTCTCTCTAGGGTTTGTGAAGTCTATAAATACGGTGAAGCCAAGAAAATCAGATACAAAAGCCTAGAGATCGATTCAGAGAAATTCCGGTGGAGTTCCGGCGCCGCCGGTCACCTGCTGGTGCATCGCCGGCACGGTTCTTCACCCACCATCGCTGAAGAAGACGACTAAGCAACGTGTGTAACTGTTGTTGTTCCACTGTTACAACTCTGCTCCTGTTGCCTTAGATTTTGAACATTTTTGTTGCTTAAAGCTCTCTGTAACAGCTGAACCCTGTTCTGTGACACTTATATACGTATCTGTTCAGCTGTTGCACTATTCTTTAACCTTGTAATCAATATTTTGAGCAATGAAATCAACTTTTGAGCAAGTTTTCTTCACCATGAGCTAAGTCTATTTACTGGGATGATGGAGGAGGTTTTTCTCTCAATTTTATGTGGT
>JAJJMC010014906.1:22597-37783 GCA_023531435.1 Papaver californicum
TTTTTTTTTGTATGATTTAGAGTTTGGGAAGCTGATTACATGGGGTTCTACTGATGATATGGGACAGAGCTATGTTACTTCTGGAAAACATGGGGTAATTACTGGACTGGACTACTTGACTACTACTGGCTATTGGAATTTGGACCTCTTTTTATTTTTCTTTTTTTTTTTACTTAATTTTTGTAACATTTTGTTTTAATATAAATTTAGGAAATTCCAGAGGCATTTCCTCTTCCAAATGAAGCTTCAATTGTAAGGGCTGCAGCTGGATGGGCACATTGTATTGCTGTTTCAGGTAATTGATTTTGCTTATGATTGTAGTTATTGAATTTGGTTGTTTTTTTGAGTATTTTAAAGATAGGTATGTAATTTCAGTTTTATTGGATGTGTAGTGAATGGACAAGTATACACATGGGGTTGGAAAGAGTGTGTTCCTACTGGGAAAGTTATTGGAGGAGACCAATCTATAGGAGGGATGAATCAGGAAAAAGAACTACTTGATAAGCAGAATTCATTGATGACGGAACAAGGTATAATTTACCAACACATGTGTATTTGCATTTCTATTGTCTTGTTTTGTTGTGAACAAATGTAGTAAAAAGAGGGAATTTGTGGTCGTAGTGAGTCCTAAGTCTTCTCAAGTTACAAGAACAACTGGTGGAGCTTCATCCTCCATTGACACAAAGGTCGGTGGAGAAGAAAAAACTAAGCGGAGAAGAGTATCATCAGCTAAGCAACAGGCGATTGGTAGTTCAACATCTGGGGATGAGAATCTCTCGGCATTACCATGTCTGGTAACACTGAGTCCAGGAGTAAGGATCATCACTGTTGCAGCTGGTGGCCGACATTCTTTAGCCCTCTCAGGTTAATCCATTTCTCCTCAAGTTAATGGTTCTGTTATTATTGTTAGCTCCGTGTTTTGGGTTCCACTTAATAAGTGGGAGTATAAAACTGCAGAAGGTCAACTGTGATAAACATTAAGTACCACACCCTAATGCGTTTGTGTTTGTTGATATTTCAGATATAGGACAGGTGTGGGGATGGGGCTATGGAGGAGAAGGTCAACTTGGTTTGGGATCTCGGATCCGTATGGTGTCTTCTCCTCATCCTATTCCGTGCATAGAGCCTTACGGCAAAGGGGTGTCTTCAATTCTTCCACGAGGAAGCATGATGAGTTCTGAGACACAAAATTACAATGTTCCTGGCACTTATATAACTAGCATTGCCTGTGGAGGTCGGCATAGTGCAGCAATAACAGGTAACATTTGATTGTTTCAGAGTCTCAGTGAATATTGTTTATTTCGCCTTAATTACTGTTTTACTGCCCTTGGAAGCATAAAATCACTTCATACCTAGTTTACCCAGAAGTTGCAAGTAGAACTCCACCTCAATTTCATGTGTGTTCTTTAACAAATCTCAAGTACATGCAAGACTAATTGCTTAGAAAATGGCTTATTCATTATCTATTGACCTTACCTGGGTTGCTAGCATGTTTGGCGTTTTTGGTCAGTTTAACATCCATTCCTTGTATGTCGCTATAGTCCAGCTATCTGACAGGGCCTAATCTTGTGTAAGAACATCAAACCATGTGATTCTTTTGATTCCATGCAAATACATATTGATAGTTGTTGTGTGTTGTACTTTCGACTTATCTTCTGTCATGCACCAACAGATGCTGGAGCTGTGATTACTTTTGGTTGGGGTCTGTATGGACAGGTTAGCTTCTTTAGTCTCACAGACGTAAATTTTGGCTTTGGCATCCACTTTGGAGTGCTAGTGCAGTTCAGTTTGGATATTATTTTTATTTTAAGTAGAATAATATAAAAACCATGGCTTCTGTGCATCAAGGAGTTAACCTTCAGTTTGAAGATGTTCTAACTATTATTCCTCCACTTTTACTAGGAAATTCCCGCAAATGTTACTTAGTTTTACACTTTTACTAAACTAGTTGTTTCTCAATATTGGTCATGACAATTACGTCGAAGAAAGTCATTAAATGGTTCTGACATTCTGTTCTCTGTATTCATTAAGTTCATCCATTGAATTGTCCCATGCTCTTTCGAACTATTAACTATCTCTAGAATCAACATGTAGGACTTCTAAAAAATGGTGGAGAGAAAGCACATTGAAAACAAGATGAGGTTAACCATAACAAGGCTGCTCAGCTCATCTCCGGATCTCTTTCCTTTTTGTTCTTCCTTGTTTTGTTTGTAACAAGTCTCCCATCCCTTGGACAGTGAAGTTCTTTAAGGTCAGTATTTGTTAATATGTATCTTTTAATGCAGTGTGGTCAGGGGAGTACTGATGACGAGTTGAGCCCAGCATGTGTATCCTCTCTATTGGGTATTAAGATACAAGGAGTTGCTGCTGGACTGTGGCATACATTATGCATTTCAACTGAAGGCGGCGTCTACTCTTTTGGTGGAAATCAATTTGGGCAGTTAGGAACTGGTGCTGATACAGCTGAGGTACATTTTAGGACCATCTAAAATAGATGAACTGTTGTTTTCTTCTATTGTAAGGAAATCAAAGATCTTAATCATGTAATTAGGATACCAGGTGCATAGTTGTAGAAGAGTATATCAGGCAGATGGCTTGACCAAAATTGACCCTACTAGATATCCTAACTGCATTCTTTGGAGTTTGGTAGTGAGAGTGGTTAGGATCTTCTCCGGAATCTCGCTAAATCCTAGGTTTTCTCCTGTTTCAGATTGTCCCTAAGCTTCTGGATGCTCCAAGTATTGAAAATGAGAATGCAAAGCTTGTTTCTTGTGGTGCTCGTCATAGTGCTATAATGACAGGTATTTTCCTGGACTATTTCGCTGGGAATGACAAAAATGCTGTCTGGTAAACCATCTGACACAGTTCTTTGTTTGTGTTCGTTAAAGATGACGGAAAGGTGTTTTGCTGGGGATGGAACAAGTACGGTCAGGTATTGATTCTCGGGCATTTCTTCCATTATTGAACCCTTAAGATGTAGAGATTTTTACTTATTAGCAGTTTCTTACATGGGAAACATGGAATGTACAGCTTGGTTTGGGTGATGTGATTGACCGCAATATTCCTTCTCAAGTACCACTGGATGGTTTTGTCCCAAAGAACGTTGCTTGCGGTTGGTGGCACACATTGGTATTGGCTGAATCACCAACTTAAATACGGAGGTGCAGATGTGCATGATCATCCAGTTTTGTTAGGTTAGCTTTTTCGTACCTGACCCAATAGTTTCTTGACTATGCATATATGTGTTTGTATGTATATGTAAATACAGATTTTATAGTTGTATTCACATAAACATATATAATGCATGTACGTAGCTAACTTGAACATTCTTTGATAGGCCCGTGATTGCATGACTATCAGTCATTGTCATTATTCCCATTGTTGTGAGGGGAAAAAGGGGGAGAAAGGTAGATTGCTTGAGATGTTGTTGTAACATGAATAATTTCCAGTATTTGGGTGTTTTCTCTTTTTACCTTGTTAGTTTTTAGAGCAAAGCATTTGTATATATTGTAATGGACAAATAAAATTCAATAAAACCTAGTCTGCAATTCTGCATTGAATCATCAGATCTGAAACCATAATGGGGCATCCATACAGTATTTACAGGCATCAGGTATATTTTAGGTCCTGGCGGGCAACTGGGCATTTCTGCCATGGTTGTACCCATTGTACTACTGTATTTTACGGGAGGGATGTCTTTAGCTCATTTGCATGCTAATCTCTTATTCGATGAAGTGAAAGTTTAGGTAAAAATATGCAGCTTATATTTCCATTGTAAAACTAGCAGGAGTATCTGTTTCATGTATACAAA
The DNA here is from genome assembly GCA_023531435.1 of Papaver californicum. NCBI lineage: Eukaryota > Viridiplantae > Streptophyta > Magnoliopsida > Ranunculales > Papaveraceae > Papaver > Papaver californicum. The sequence continues at coordinate 26,409 of JAJJMC010014906.1, forward strand.
CAGACTGATTTGGATATCTGAGTTTCTCTTTTTCTATAAACCATTTCGAATACGAGCATCTGTATCATCATGTTCAGAACCTAGATCAATGTTCCTTACAGGTCCTTTGAACCATCTCCTTGCATCCAAAACCCACCAAAGCATAATGAGTGTTAAGAATATCCCCACAGCAACAGGTGCATAATTGAAGGTATCCCAGCTTATGGGGTAAAGAGTGGGAAGTAGGAAAACTGAACATGTATAACATATCCACACGAAAGCTACAAAGCAGATTGGTCTTCTTGCTTTACCTAAATAGAACGGTCCTGGTTTGAAGTTCTCTTCTTTCATAACCATCCTTGCGAAAATTGGGACTGCATATCCTCCAACCCAACCGATTGTTGCTATTGAAGTTATAGCAGTGAAGACCACATTAACTTTCAGAATGGGAAGCCCAAGAAGAATGCAAATTGCTGCACATAACCAAACTGCATTTGCAGGAACTTTGCGTGTTGGATGAACTTTTCTCCAAACAGAAGAAAATGGAACTCCTCCATCTCTTGATAGAGCATAAACCTGTATTTGTATGTATTACTCGAATCAGTTCTTCGATCGTTAACAATATGTACAAACTGTCTTTAGATATACATGATAAAAGTGTGCTTACCACTCTGGCAGCACTGGTAGTGATTGACAGTCCACCAAAGAAGAAGGAACCCCAGATGATGAAAAGCAAAATTATGGCTCCAGTCCCACTCTGATACCTTCCATAGAATGCGTCATACAATATCTGTGCCGGCACAAATGTTCCGGCTGTCTCATTGTTCACATCATATAAGTATTTTGGATCCTGTTTATTTATGTAGCAATCAGATGTAGTAATAGGAACGGAAGTACGAATAAGCGACATATCTTGGAATCTACAGCTGAAAAGTATGTACCTGAATGCTAAATGTGAGGGCTAAGATGTAAGCCCATCCAAAAACTGAAATGATTCCTATACTCGAAAGGATTGCAATAGGACCATTTTTGTCTGCGCCTCTTGTTTCTTCTGTAAGATGAGCAGCAGCATCATATCCATAGAGAGAGTACTGACTTACAAGCAGGGATAGAACAACTACATATGCACTGCTTGTTATCCCAGTTATTTCTGGAGCTTTCTCGAAATGAGTAAATACATAGGAAGCAGATTGTGTTGTTAACGATACCAAAGGAAGCATTATTACTATTACCGTACCACCAACAACCTGTCAGCAGCCAAACGACAATGAGTCAATCGCAAAAGATTATAATGAGATAGAACCATGAGATATATAGCCGAGCATCTTCAATGATGTGCAAAAGAAAGTTGCTTATGCTATTACCTGCCACCAGATAGAAATGATATCTATGTATGCAATAACTTCTAAGGCGAATGTGTTGAGGACTGCCCAAATAATGGTTAATCCGATGTACATACACAAGAATAGCCATTTGGGTGTCAAGTATCCGCCGTCTTTGTTTGTCCCCGTACTTAGTAAAATTATACTCTGCAATACCTGTGATCCTGCAAAAGCCTACATATACATATATACACACTAGATTAGCTGCAGTAGTCCATTTTTAATAAGTTGGCGCGCAATTGTGCTTGATTGAGCTGATCATGAGTGAAAGTGCTGTTTACCTGTGTACCAATGCCAGCAACAAGGCCAATGGTTTCAAGCCAAGCACAACACCATGACGCGAAAGGTCCCCATTTCGGACCGGCAAGATGAGCTGCCCAGAAGTACAGAGATCCAGTTGTCTACAAACATTGTGGGCAAAAACATGAATCATCAAGACTCACCCACTTACTGTGGTCAAACATATTTGACTTTCTTTGACAATTGTCAAACTCGGTTGAATGAGTTGGCTAATAAATCGTTGACCCATTTGCCCATGCAAATAAACTTACTGGAATATTTTGCATCAATGAAGACAGAAGAAGAAGATTAATAATAAATTAGATGATTTACCGGAAAAGAGGAGCAAATCTCGGACATGGCAATACCAACAAACCAGGTGAAGAAGGAGACGACCACCCAACCCCATACAAGACTTGCCGGTCCTGCATACTGAAGGCTGGATCCAAATAAAGGTGTTATCCCGGTGAACAACGTCATGGTTGAAAATGATATCGCCAGCGTCTTGAATAGTGTCTGTAAATTAAGAGTAGAGTCAAAGCAAGCATACTTAAAGAAATATCAATGGAAATTAGAAGGGCGTGCATATGGCATATGAATTCAAACAGACAAACAAACGAAGATATATACTAACCATTTCTCTTCTAAGTTCTTGCTTGTACCCCAATTCATTGAGACGCTTTTCTCCTGAATCCATCATCCTTTTGTATCCCTCCCGTGCTCCGACTTGATCCGGCTACCCTCCCCAGAGAGGAAGATGAGTCGTGAAAGTATTTTTGAAGTGATTAAAAAGACAGACTGCAGCTGAATCTTTGGAATAAGATTTGAGTTCTCAAAACTGAACGAGGGGGAATTAGTCAAAAGAAAACTGATTTAGGATTTATTGATTGGTTGTTTGAATGGAATGAGTATTAAGTAGTAAGTAGATGCTATTGACAATGACATCCATACATGCAGGTGGGAATGCGGGAAGAAGAATAGAGATTTGATTTTCAAGGGAGAATCAAGTACCAAGTCCAAATTCAGCATTTCATTTCTCAAATCTCATTCTAGATAGTCAAAGAGTCAACCCAAAAGAAAAGATCTAATTACAGCTCAGTAGTCTCTCATTGTTTAAAGAATTCTTTTGTTTTGATGGTACCAACAATTTGACTTTGAGCATCGATCTTGTCCATTGAGTTACATCGGCAAGGCAACTCAGTAATCCTTGATTTTATCCCACATAATACACACCTGCTGCACTCCTGTATATTCGATGTTCAATCCAGTATGGCTTTAGGTGTTGACTGTCAAGTCAACCGGTTACCTTGACCCCAAGCCATTGGAAATTTGACCAATTTTAAAGAATAACCGTTAAAAAAAAATCTATTCATCTGTTAGAGTAAGGACGGTGAGATAGACTTTAAAAGAGTCTATCCTATTAAAATGAAAAAGAGTCTAAATGAAGAAGTGCAAAATCTACTATGAGATAGAAGGAAAAAAGAAAAAAAAAAAGACGGTAAACCAAAAACCGTAGAAAGAAAAAGATTTCCCATATTTTAGTTTTACTAACACTTAAAACATCCCAATGGCTATTAAAATTCAAAGTCAAATAGATCATCAATAAGTAAAATCCAACTGCTTGTATACTAGCATAAAGTTTAATAAACTGGACTTTAATATATTTATGATATTGAATAGTATTTAATGTAAATCCAGTTTTAATTTTATAAACAATTTAAACGGCAAATTATTTGCCTTTTATTTTTATTTCAATTCTATACGGTAAGAGGTTTGCCTTTTCTTTTAATTTTTTTTTGAACGATAAAAAATAAGCCGTATAAGGAAGATTTCTACCCACTCTATCACCTAAATAAGATCCTGCTTGAGTTTTGGATAAAAAAGAGTTTTCCTCTATCCATAGTAGAACCAAGTTTAGTCAAATTTAATTAGGTCTTCCAATTGAAATGAGACTCTCAAACCCCATAGTCATTGGTCTTAGACAAACATCAAACTATCTGTTGGACGGGAGAGTAAATAAGTAATTCCAAGCACCTCCGGAGTCCGGATAACACTTAACCATCATCCACCTAACTAACATTCTCCGATTCATACCCTTTTCTTATTATAACTACTTTCCACATTTCCGTAAGTTTTTACGGTAAGATTCCAAATTTCAATATTTTTCCGCCAAAAGACAAACAGACTTCATCTTCTTCCAGTAGTTTTAATCTTCACAATATTTAGAGCCTCATTAAAGGTTTTGTGCTTAACCTCTGTTCTGCTTTATAAGTGTTTGATAAAATGTTCAAGAGAGAATTTGTTTATATTCACTAGTAGTGTTTTTGTTGTATTACTGCATTTTGTTATTAGATGATGTGGATTTCATGTTGATTGCTCGCTGTGGAATGTACTGATTCTAGTTCTCATTTTGTCTTTAGTATATAGATGGAAGATGGTATGATTTTTAAAGGTGACAAACTTATATTAAGAGGCTTGATGTTTCAAGGATATCATGGTGTTTTACCAGAAGAGAAAACTCTGGGTCAGAAGTTTGTGATTGATATGGATGCATGGGTAGATCTTCGTAAGCCTGGTATATCCGATAATATAAACGACAGTGTAAGCTATGTGGACCTTTACAAGTGAGTATACTAACCAACTTGGCGCTTCTTCATTACTTTCAAAACTTATTGCTATTGCGTCTTATTGCATTATTGGTTTGACAAAGCCAGTAATGCCGTTTTCGCTAATGCGTCTTACTTAGTTATCGATAGTTATGCATTTTTGTTTTCTTGCTATTCCTTGTTAACTTCCCGCATGAATGTACCCCTGAATGTTATGTTATGTTATGTTATATAGAGTAATACTTATTGCATGAATAATGTTGATTGAATGGTCATGAGTGAATGTTAAAACAATCTGATGCAATTGACACACTTAACTCATTCCATTATAGATTTAAACTGATACCAATTCTTCATACACATATATGCACGTTTAGGTAATTCTTCCAACCTTTTCTCTAGGATCACAAATACTTATGTTTTGACATGTTGTTCTAGATCAGTATTTTGTGCTTTCCTGTCTTCTCTTACTCTTGTTCTGTTCTCGTCACAACTTGAAATACCTCAATAATTATTTTTTTCTGTTGGAATGACAGTATCGTGAAGGATGTAGTGGAAGAACCTAGTCATAATCTCTTGGAGTCAGTGGCTCACCTCATCGCCACAAAAACACTTCAAACATTCTCTCAGATATCTACTGTTTGGGTGAAGCTTGGGAAGCCTCATGTATCTGTTCAAGGCCCCGTTGATTACTTAGGGTCGAGATTTTTAGGTTCAGAAAAGTTGATGTCTAATACTGAGCCTTGTACTCAGAGAATACTTTGGGATTGTTCAGTCTCTTTTTGATATCTTCTTAATTTGTTGAATTTCGGTGGTCTTTGAACTGATTGGTATCTTTATGGTCATGCGAGTTTTGGGTTTCTCTGAACTGGTTTCATTAATATTGCTTAATAATGTACATTATGTACAAAAAAATAAAATGGTTCTTCCCTTTGGCTTATCTTCTTTCTCCAACTTGAAGGAAGGACATATAGCTATTACAGGCTTACAGCCACATTGGTATGGGCTACTTGATTCTGGAGGAGTCAGTTTTGGCAGGTTAACTTTTCTGACCTGATGATGCCGTATTTTCTTGACTGTGCGTATGTGTTTGAATGGTATATGGTATATGTATATGCAGAATATATATTTGACAATCTCTAAATGCTTGCTATCTTCTAGTTCGAGTGTCATCTTGACATCCCCTTTCCTGGAGGTCGGCTGTGGTATTCGTTCGCATAATTAAGCAATGAAATGCTTGAAACAAGGCAGGCTTCACTTTTGTCCCTGAGTTGGGCTTTCCATGAAACCTTGGGCTTAAAATAAGAAAATTTTGTTACCCAATCCACTAACCTGTGTGAATCAAGACTCAAGAAGATATGAGATGGAGAAGTAAAAGAGAAGAAAAATCTGATAAACGTGTGGTTTAGTAGTGGATGGAGTTGAATCTTTTTGGAAATAATGTCAACTGTGTGGTGTGTTATTACCGGAAAAGGTTGGGGGTTGTAGATCACCAGGAGGGACAGATGTTTGACTTTCAGTTTTGGAGCTGGTTATCTAGCATGTTTGGATAGTATATGAGAAGTTGTTTTTTGACTTTTAAAAATTAAAAAGCCAGAAATCAATTTAGGTATTGAATTTTAAAACAACTTTTAGAAGTTAAAAAATTAACTTTTTATAAAGTAAAATAGTTAATTTTTGCTTATGGAGAAGGAAAAATACTTCTACTTCTGATATCCAAATACGCTATAAATAAAGATTACATTATATGAAAAAAAAAAAAAAAGAGTCAAAGTTATTCTTTATCCAATATAAAATTGTTAGGATGCCTTTCATGATGAGCCACCAAGATCGAGTTTAATTTAAAGAGCACACAGTTTGTGAATTGGAGTAAATGTTTAGTTTTGTTGATGAGTACGGTTTTTGACTTTTGTATCATTAAGTAAGATCTGAGTGTACTTTTGTAGGTGGATTTTGCGGTAGAATTCAGGTAGCTAACGAAAATCACATTAATGTATTTTCTATAAGGTGGTTTTGGTTTTTCTTCTACATGAATTTTGGGTGCATGTGTCAGTCAGAGTAACATACTGTGTTGTAGTATCGAAAATGTTAAGAAAAAACGACCACATATGATCCCACTTTGTTATCGAGGACGTAACATGTTTTCAAATGGTGTTTACATAGGGACGTGCAGAGGCATATTTAGAAAACTGATTTAAGGGCTCCTCAATTTATAGAGGGGTTCTTCATATAAGACGAAATAAAAATATTTATAATAAAATTTAAAAATCTCTTATCTATAATATTTTTATAATGACTAAATTACCCCTGATTAGTTAGTATTAGTAAAACTAATTAGCTAATAGATTAAGCTAATCATAATTAATCTTAAATAGTCTTATACTTAATCAAATCAAATCAAAAAAATTTCGTTTTGGTTTGGTGGGAAGAAAAATTAGAAGAAATTTAAGATAATTTTCTAGGGTTTTTTAAAACCTAGATTTTGATTCAATCAACCAGAGTAGTGAGGTATACCTCTAACTTAAACTCTTGGTCTTTTAATGGCTCAAATTTGATGAAATTACGTAATAAAAGATGATTTTTTTTATTCAAAGAATTTTACGTTTGGGTTTTCATGTCGAACCCACCGTAAACACCATTTACGGTTGGGTGTTCTTCCCAACCCAACCGTAACCGCTAGTTCAGGGATGAACTACAAATTTTAACAGTTTTACGGTTGGGTTTTCGCATCGGACCCAACCGTAAATAATCAAAAAAATTTTATTATCCAGGATGATTTACGGTTGGGATTTGCCAATCAACCCAACCGTAAAAACCAATTTTAGTTAACTAACCAGAAGAATTTACGGTTGGGTTTTACAATCGAACCCAACCGTAAATAATCCTCAACACAAAAAATTTGACATACAAAATTATTTACGGTTGGAAATCAGAATTAAACCCAACCATAACTTTCAAAAATTTTGTAAGTGCAAATTTTTTTACGGTTGGGTTCAGAATCAAACCCAACCGTAAACTTTGATCTTCATCTCCTACTTTTAAATTTACGATTGGGTTTGTTTAATAACCCAACCGTAAAACGAAGAACAAACCAGTTACGGTTGGGTTTTCCAATCGAACCCAATCGTAAATTTTTCTGTAACCCAAGTTCTTCATTAGTTTGTTTAGTTTTATCCGGATTGTCATCACTAGTACCTTCTACACCTTTAGTAGGATTCTTCATCACGAATTTTAGAGTTTAATCGACGACGAAATTTTGTTCGGTTAAAATGGAGAAGAAGGAGATATGGAGGGAGAGGGAAAGGTTTTGAATTGGAATTGAAATTTTGTAAGGTTTTGTTTTGTTTAGTTTTAATTGATTGAAGGGCAAATTAAACTTTTTCATTAATAGAAGGGTAATATGGACATTTAACATAGCCCTTAGGACACCCCTTAACGTTTTTTTGGGTCACCATACCTCACATTGAAGCCCTTCTACAAATATGGAATCCCCTAAATCAAATTTCTATAATAGATCGATACTTTTTTGAGTATAATGTTTGAAATTGTGAGAGCTTGAAATCAGCAAAAATGTATTGGTATCTACGATGATTTAAAGTAGATAAACTCCATTTTTACAAAAATATACAATAGAATAGATAAACTCCATTTTTACAAAAATATACAATAGAAAAGCAAAGCAGTAACATGACATCGCATGACAGATTACCAAAATAATTGCAAATTATGGGGATAAGTCATTAGATACGTTAAGGTTATATTTTTAAGCAAACAATTAGAAAACCATGACATGTTTAGATTAGAATCTAAGAATTAAATATATACGCCAAAATTATTTCTGGCTGTACTATACCAAATTTATATGTTATTTATACACAAGGTTTTAATTTAGACTCAAGGTAGGTAACAAGCATCTGACTGTGATGCAGCAGCAGATGCATACATCACTGAACTGGAAACTCCCAAGTAAAATATTTTACTTCTTGGTAAAAAAAATAGATCCAAGAAAGAAACATGAAGTTGGGGTAAGCTAATTGTGGAGCCAAGCCCCCACTCAATGGGAATAGGGAATATGCCAATGGCTGGATTAGAAGATCCACATCATCAGTTTTTGAATTTTTGATCCCCGTCCCTTTTTTTTTAATATTTTTCTTTTGTTTGTTGTTATAATTGAGGTTTTTGATCCAAGAAAATTATTAAAAAATAATTTATCAACCAAGAATTTTTTTCATGGATTTCACTGGACGTATATCTAATTTAACGCCGTGTCACCAAAAGAGTTTGAGGGGAATTTTCTTTTGATAGATGTACCATCATTTTTTTGTTTTATTTTCCTTTTCCATGATACTAATTAAACCTATGCATTATGCACTCTATGCATCCCGTTACTTGAAACAATTTCAATGAGAATTGGTATATTTGTTAGTTTATTTATTTATTTATGTGGATGATAAACTAATAAATGGATGGATATATAACCCGTTTTTTATTAAAATAATCTTATAAATATAATAAATATGATCCATATATATAAAATATAATAGAGTAATTATTATAAATAATTTAACTAACTATTTAAAATACAAAATATTTTTAGTCGACTCAGTTGATCGTCTTAACTTGAGACGTGATGGACAAACCCCTCCAAATATCAATTTACCAAGCCATTTAAGGGATTTATCCATCTCATTATAATCGTGGATAATTAGCAAATTAGCTAATATACCCATCCCGAGTTGCTCTCTTAACCATGTAACAATAACAACATTTCCGGTCCCAAATAAATTGGGTATTCTAAAAATGAATCCTATACCAAATTTGCTACTTCTAACTACTGTGCAGTAGTAATTTAGTTGTTGGAACTTAAAAGCCCAGGCCCAGAGATTTGGAATGAAATTGCACAGGGTGAAAATGTAGTAGGTAGGATCCATACTGGCATGTGTCTAAATTGAAATTCCAATAATTAGTCTAAAATAATCATAAAAATCACAATCACAAATAATTAAGGAATCAAATTAGCTAGCTAGTGCTGATACACGAGTTAATTAGTTAACTAATTAAGTCCTGCTTATAATTTTGGTACATTTATTATATTCAAGCTATGATGTCCCTATCCATCGTATGACTATGACCCATCCATCCTCATAAACAATCACAATTGGGCATTTCTTTTCATATATTTATTTCCAGTTGATTTTGGTACAGTTTATAAGAATCTTTTATTTCTTCTTTATAAAAAGAAACGATGTCAGATAAATCCGACCGTCTGAAAACTCTTTTTTAAATGATCGACGGTTGTCATTTACCATTTTATGTCATGTATAAATTGTGGCTGAAAATCATTCCACGTTTTCATCCCTGATCCGACGGCTACGACGTCTTCTCTTAAAGACTCCAAATACGTTTCCAATCTTCATCGCATTCCTCTGCACTTTCAGTCAAACAAACCATCCATAAAGACTCCAAATCCGTTACCTGTTCAGATTTCCCTGCTCCTCAATTTTCCTTTCCAGGCGCAGTTTATGCCCTAATTTCCTCTCTACTGATGATCTACTCAATCTATTTCTAGGTTTTTCGTCTCTAGAGATGTTGTTTGCTAGGCTTATTAGTATTATTTTTGGTCTGTGGATAATGTATACAGAATGTGAACCATTATTGCGCAACACCTTAAGTACGCTGCTGATGAGACATATTTTTTTTAATTGTATTATTAAGTAGATAAGTAGTAACTCCCACTACAACACATTTTGGATCAGATGGGTTAGCTCGGTCACATCGGGAGGGGTATCAGCTTCCAACATTGTACTTAAATCCCTCACTAGGCTTCAAATTGTTACTTGATTCGTCTGGGTCAATTGAAATAGAAATTGTTTGATTGTTGGCTTTCAAGCAGTTGCATTGAAAGGAAAAAGTGACCAGGTTGCAGTAATGAGTAGTGGTAAGGAACACATTTATGTAGTTTTACAGAATTTTTAGTCCTACAGTCTAAAACGTTACAATATATGAATGCTAACAAATTTTGAATGCAAAGCTGCATACTTTATAGTTTGATACTATTAGCGTCGTAAAACAGTGGCTATAGAATATACTAGCTAAATCCAGTTAATTTGTCCTACATCATAGGAAGGTGACATGAACACACATACTTAAATTTGTCTGTATTCGATGTTTTCTCTTCATTTCTTAAGTGTAATGTGGGTATTCCTCGCATGTGGCTGATGGTTTTGGTTAGTTTTGGAAATTGAGGAAGCACTATGGTGTTAGTCTTAAGTGAAATCTTATTATCAAAATCACAGGAATACATTATGGAACCACCAGCAGTTGATCTACTTAGATTCTCTCACCAATTTCCTGCATTCCAGCTTACAAAAAGAGTACGTGAAAAGCTGCAGGGATGTTGGGAACTTGATCCCAAAGCATTGCCAGAATCTTACAGTTTTGGCTGAAGAGCAAGTGTAAGTTATTTTTCATACCAACACAAGACTTTACTTTGGATATACATTAATGGATACATAAACTTCTAATAATTGGGAGAAATGAAGAAAAAGGGCCCTGTATCAGTAATTTTTTTCTACTAACTCGTAATTTTTTTCAGTTGTTTAAAATCCATTGACAATTTTACGACTTCAACAGTGCGTGTCTGATATTTCGATTGGGTCTGAAATTATACAGACAAGTGGCTGAAGATCGACGAACAAGTTTTGTCACTGATAATTCCGACTCTTGAAAACTCTCCAACCTGTGATGTTTAAGAATATTTTTGTATATATGACAGACTCTTGCATCAATTGTTTGGATCTTTAGTTTTATGTAGAATCTCACATAAACTTAAGCTTGAAATGGGGTTACTATTACTTAAATCAATCTCTGTAGTTTTGGTATTATATTGTGATTGGAGGATTATAATCTAAATGACTCTGAATCCTCTATTATCTTAATAGTGTGTCTGGAATACTGTTTTGCTACACTTACAGACATGATTCGTTGTTGCATGCAAGTGTACCTGTAACTGTGTATTTGTTGAACTACTAACAAATACTCTTTGGGTGAAATTTAGTCGAACAACCATATACTGATTGATATGTTAGAATTAAAAATGAATTTATTGCTTATTTACAAAAAAAAAAAA
>JAJJMC010014906.1:52783-97691 GCA_023531435.1 Papaver californicum
CTAGGGAAATATTTCCAAGGATTTCAAATCAAACCCAAATTTCATCACCAAGATTTTTCTCTAAATCTCCTCCTCAATACGTTGGTAAGTGTTGTGATTCAATTTGTGTGTTTTTCATCTGATTAGGGTTTTTTCGAATGTTGATTATTTGATTTGTTTTTGTAGAGAAAGTTGGAATTGTTGAGTTTTTGAATGGAATTGGTAAAGGAGTTGAAACACATATTGCTAAACTTGAAACAGAGATTGGTGATATTCACAAATTACTTGTTACCCGCACTCTCAAGCTTAAGAAACTTGGTATCCCTGTCAAACATGTAAGTCATTCTCCAACCCCCATTCTTTTAAACTTAACATTTCGAAATGTCAAATCTTGGAGTGGGGGCAAACACATTGAAATGCATAGAATTTATCATGCTAATCTAGACAAACACATTTCCTGGTTCTCACAATGTTGATTTAGATTTCAGTGTAGAATTATACTTTCCCTATTGGTGCAATGCCCTTAGCCTTTTCCATTCATTTTTCTATCATGATCACCAAGCCATAGTTGGTACTTGAACCTGAACTAGTCTCTGGAGTTCATGCGAGGGTTGTAGGTAGAATTCGACTATAGTTCATGGTAGTTTGTCTAGCTTAATATTTGTAATGGTCATCTTGTTGTTTTTGGAGCTATCATCGTTCGAATTTATTTTCCATGTTTTTGATTTGGTCATCTAGATAAGTCTATTTCCCTGCACCGAGCATTATAACTAATCAAGAATCTGTGCCAATAGAAAATGTCACCTTGTTCTAAGTAATTGTATAAAGCTTACCCAACAGCCAGGATTAATTAGATCTGCACAATATTGGCATCTGACACATTTTCTTGTAGGATAACTGGGTTTGTAGTGGGTCATATTTCTCGATTGTCACAAAGGATATACTTGCTTAGGATCATATACTTGGCCTCCTAGTGTTATGCCCTTCGACTGTTTTATTCACAGTTCTGCTATGATCACAAGGCCAATTTTGGTACATGAACCTGCACTAGTAAAGGTCACTGTAAACTCAACTCTAGTTGTTGCTAGGTTCTCCACTCCAGGTTAATACTGATATTGGTTCTTGCATAAATATCTCTTACCAATTCCGTTTAGCTATCTTTTGCATCTGGTCATCTGGGTTATTCTACTTTTCCTGTACTGATCGTCAATCCAGAACCTGTGTCCATTAAGAAAATGCCTCATTGTTGCTGCTAACCACGTAAAACTCCACCCAAGAGTCAGGGTAGTTAAGGTCATACAAATCCAACAGTACATCTTGAACCTATTCTTATATCAAAAATTCTAAATGTACCGCCCCAAAAAACTCCTCCTAAACCGCCCCCTCACAATTCTTTAGATTGTGGGGCCCAAAAGTTGCCCCCTACGAATCCCAAAGGGGTGGGGCCCGCCCTCATGTGAGAGGGCGGTTTTTAGGTAGTTTGTTGGGGCGGTACGTTTAGAAGCGTTGTTCTTATGTTGGCATCCAACATCATTTTTGTAGAACATCTTTGTTAGTCTGACAAATTCTCCTGGTAATGTAGAGAGCCTATTGTTTTTTGTGGAATTCATCTCTTTCTAACTTCTTCTGAAATGATTTCCTCATTTTTTTGTAACACAGAGAAAGTTAATCTTGAAATACACCCACAAGTACAGGCTTGGACTTTGGAGGCCTCGAGCTGAAATATTGAAAGCTTAACTGTTTTGCCAACCACCAATCTTACGTGGACCGAAACCGTTAACTGTTTTACTTGGCGGAAAGTAGTTACGCCAAATTGAAGAAACACTTTCTGTATTTGTGTTAGTTTTCTATGAGTAGTGTGAACTGTTGTTGTTCTCTTAAGCTTAGTTTCGCTGGATGGACAAGGTTCAGTTGTTGGATCCAGAGGATTAAGATTACTTTTGGAGGCGTAAAGAATTTGGTCCCAATATATTTGTAGACTAAACTTTTGAATCCCTTAAAGTTTTTTTTTAAATAACATTCTTTCCTTCTTCTACTTTCAAGTCAATTTTTTTATTTTCTGGTTATTTTTGAAGTGGTAAGTCTTTAGGAAAAATACACTAAAGAATTGTTTCACCCCTTTCATAAGCATGAAAGTGTATTGATTTGTGCTAGCCCCAAACAATAATATATGGGATCTCATACCCTCCTGGAAAGTTTGCGCCGCAGAGTTAGGCATATCCCTTGAGCGAGCGGCCTTCCTCTATGCCAGGATTCACCAGTTATAGGCCTGGTTATAAAGGAAGGTTTCAAGTGACTAGCTCTGGAAAAGCTGAGATGCGAGAAAAGTAGTTCACATATCATCTACGGTGACGCTTCAGTTCATTAGAAGTGTTTTCTGTGGTGGTCTATGCCAGTTTTTGCTGTAGGTGCTTTCTACGCCAGTGAGCTGCTGGATTACGCAATTCGGCAATAATCTTACAGATCAAAGTAAGAAAAAATATCAGCCCAGCCCATTAACTCGGTTATTGGGCCCAAATTTCTTAAAAAACCTAAAGTAAACAACTAAGAAAGAAACAGAGAAAGTTGAGAGCTCTGAGAGAAAAGTTTGTTCTGTATAAAAAAAATGGCGACTTTGAGTAGAATGATGAAGAAAGCTGCATCTTCTTTAATCCCACTAGCAAATAGAACAGTTCATCATAGAAATTACAGCTCTGCCATCTTCACTACCCCTTTGAAGAACTGTATCAGTAGTAGCAGTGCTAATCTTTGTAGACAGATATTTCCAAGGACTTCAATCCCAACACTTCATTTCTCTTCTCAAGCTAAGAAAACTGATGCAAACCTTCTGGATTGTATTGCAGATGAAATCAAATGTGCTCAGGAATCTGATGATCACGAGGTTTGTTTCCTTATATAAGAAACTAAACAATGCACTATACCTGTTTGACAAAATGCTGTAACCTTTTTTTTTTTGTAGGTTGTGGAGACACCAAGTGGGTTCCCTTTTAAGATTGAAGATAACTTAGGAGAGGCAAATATAATATTAACTAGAAAATATCAAGGTGAGGATATCGAAGTTATAGTTCAGATGAATAATCTTGTTACTGGTGAGAATGGGGAGGGGGAGGATGATGATGACCAAGCTGAGGATGGTGTGAGTAGTCCACAGTCTTGTGTTCCACTGGTTGTAAGTGTTTGGAAAGAAAGCGGACCGAAGTTGGTGTTCAGTGTTCTGGCATATCCAGATGAGATTACGATTGACAGTTTGACTTATAGGGAACCAAATGCTTCTGAAGAGTTGATTCCTTACGAAGGACCTGAATTTTCGTAAGTAGAGTTGATACAATGCTTTTAGTTGTTGATTTGTTTGTATCTTGTAATGTTGATTTTTATGGTGTTTTGTTTTATAGGGAATTGGATGAGAACCTGCAGAAAGCTTTCCACAAGTATTTGGAGATCAGAGGGATCAAACCCAGCACCACCAACTTCTTACATGAGTATATGATCGATAAAGACAGCAGGGAATACTTGAATTGGTTGAAGAACTTGAAGGCTTTCGTTGCCAAGTAAATCTTGAACACAGACTATTCTGTGGTCACTTTTGCGCTGTGTTTTTCATGGCTTCAGAGTTTACAGATATTTGATTGATGTCGTAAACTAGTAACTCTACTGAGTAAACAACTTATATTTTGAGTTAAAATTTTGGAAACAAGGTTGTGGTTTAATTTGGTTGAGTTTGTGTCATTAGGCTGTCCCCTGTTTTAGCATGTTATCTGGTGGTGAAATTGCCTTGTTTAATTTATAGCAATAGCCATGAAAACCACTGTCACTTTCTTTTTAGGAGCCTGGCAGAGTGTTATTAGTATGTAGCTATTCCGGAACGAAAGGGCCAAAGACATATCCTCATTATCGATTTCTAGT
Organism: Papaver californicum; assembly: GCA_023531435.1. Lineage (NCBI taxonomy): Eukaryota > Viridiplantae > Streptophyta > Magnoliopsida > Ranunculales > Papaveraceae > Papaver > Papaver californicum. Next base: position 56,666 of record JAJJMC010014906.1, read on the forward strand.
CTAATAAATACCTCTCTTTGCACATGAATACCGTAAAAATTTAGTTGCAATTGGCAATCTCAACAACTTTAATCCACCGGAGTAGACAAAACTCTTCTTTATAGAGAAAGCTGCATGCTTCCCCTGATGTGTGACCGACTACAATTGATTCTCTGCCTTCTAAATCGCTACTAAACCTCGACTGTTTTGTGATATTTCTTTCCGCTTTTAGGCGTTAATGTTTTTCCTTTTTGTGTGATTTTATCTTGTAAAACTATCGATTGGTTCTAATATAAAAGATACTGTGTTAGTTTGGTCTTGTTGATTTGATCCAATTATTCTAAGGTTCTGTTTAAAAAATGTATTATCAGTTTGGTCCAAAAATTACTATTTAGTTCAATGATGAATATTATCTACGCGGAATAACGTCATCATTTTTTAAAACAGTATCAGAAATACCCTTTTCTATCTCTTATTTTTTCTTTTCTAAAAGTAAATAAAAAATCTTAATAATTAAATATCTCAAACCATAAGCCGAAATTTAATAAATTTTATATATTCAGAAAGTTGTCGACGAGATCTACAAAATAAGTACTATTTTAGCTATTTTTTTAAACTTTAATTTTTATGTTATCGTTTAGCTAAAGATAAACTATGAAATGAACTATTATACGAGTTCATTATACATAATGAAATGCTAGAATTGACTACCATTGTAATGAACCATTACATGCTAGAATGAACCACCATTACGAGTTCATTCTATAAAATGAACTGCTAGATGAACTCCCATCACGAGTTCATTCTACAAAATGAACTGTTAGAATGAACAACCACTGTAATGAACTATCTTTGCGAGTTCATTGTACAGAATGAACTACCTTTATATGCTACAAAATGAACTGCTAAAATGAACTACATGCGAGTTCATTCTTCAAAATGAAATGCTAGAATGAACAACCATTACGAGTTCATTCTACTAAATGAACTGCTAGAATGAACTACCATTGTAATTAACTAAATTTACGAGTTCATTTTACAGAATGAACTACCTTTACATGCTACAATGAACTACCATTACGAGTTCATTCTACAAAATGAACTTCTTGAATGAACACTCATTACGAGTTCATTCCACAAAATGAATTGTTAGAATGAACTAGCATTTTGAGTTCAATCTACAAAATGAACTGCTAGAATAAACAACCATACTAGTTCATTCTACAAAATGAACTACTAGAATGAACTACCATTACGAGTTCATTCTACAAAATGAACTACTATAATGAGCTACCATTAAGAGTTCATTAACATTAAGAGTTCATTCTACAAAATGAACCCTAAAATAGTGTTTATTTTTTTGTATAAATTAACATTACCGATACCGTGAAGATTAAAGCTTCGTAAAAGAGTGAAATGGGTACTCATTGTATAGATCTCGTCAAAATGAACTACCATTCTGAGTTCATTCTACAAAATGAACTACTAGAACTAGAATGAACTATCATACTCTAAAAATAGTGTTTATTCTTGGATATGAACTACCATTGTAACGATTTTTTTTAAAAGTTTCTAAACATAGTACAATAGGTACTCATTTTGTAGATCTCGTCGAGACCTTACCGAATATATAAAATTTATTAGTTTTGGACATATATTTTTAGAAATATATAATTTTTTTTATTTTTTTTTGTTATGTTGAGAGGAGAGAGAAATTAGTTAAGAGAAAATAAAAAAAAAACAATAAAATATATCACGTGAAGAAGCAATAGAAAATAAGAAAGAAGAAGGTACTTTGGATATTTTAATATTTTTGAATAAATATGGGCCAAACTAAACTCCCCCTTTTATCGATGGACCAAACAGACTTAGGACCACATAAAATAGGACCAAACTAAAAATTTTCCATTTATCTTCTCCTACATAGTGTTTCTATGGGGATTATTTCTAGCATTTTTTGTTGGTTATATATTCTGACTATTTTCAAATATCAAGGAATCAACTCAAGCGGACTTTTGATTTGATTTTCATCCTAAGAGACATAATGCATTAGAGCAAAGTCAGTGAGTGGGTATATTTGATGATTTGTTAAATACCACCTCAAGGTGGGATGAAGAAACATAAAATCTCGCTTGGAAATGAGTATTTGTAGAAGTTTGCTATGCGAGGCTCAAGTTGAGTCGATCAAATTCATTTGAGATTATTGACTCATGTTGAGACGCTCGGCATCGTCTCATACTGAGACAATCGACTCGACATAGGCAGAGTAAAATAGTTTTTTGTATTAAATTTAGTTAAGTTAGTTGTTTTAGTTTACTTTATAAATATATATAAACTGATTTTAAAATAGAAATCGGTCCTACTTAACAAAAAAATTATTTATTTATAGAAAAAACATAGCTCATTAATTAAAAAAAATATTTATTTATATAAAAATTGGATTCACTTGGCTAATTTGCTAATTCTCCACCGTCCAAAGTCAAGTTTGCCCAAATGACTTAGTATATTGGCTAAAATACCAATGCCCATTGAAATTTGCTCTTACGGTTTCTTTTAAGCATGGCTTATTTGGGAAGCATCACTTAGTAAAAAGATAATTATTTTAAATGGTTGAATTATATCTTATTGTGGTTGATCGTAAGATAATTATTCTAAATGGTTGAATTATATCTTATTGTGGTTGATCTTTTTCTTCGTTATTTATTTATAATTTATATCTGGATTTTAATTTTCTAATTTTATTATATTCTTGATTATCTTATAAGCATCATGTAATATCTATTTTAGCTTGAAAAAAAATGTCACTTTGATTATTAACGAAAGAACAGAATTTCATCAAAAAAAAATTCATTTAAACTCGTGCTTTCTTCGCTCGAGGGAATAAATATTTCCCATCTATTTTGGTTACGATTTTTAATTATAAATGTTCACAGTAAGTAAAAGTCCAATGATTAATAAATATTCTTGATATGTTACCAAACCGATGAAGTAAAGAAGATCAGAGACCTTAGAGAGGAGGAGAGGTAGCTCTTATTTATATATACAGTTAATTAGTCTAATAATTCTTAAAATAATTTTTATAGATGTAGAAGATGAATAAAAATAGATATTGTTTTATTATCTAAGTATTTAGAAGATACTCTTCTAATATTTTAAATGGATATTACATCCAAAGCTAGTGCAACTGATTTTATCAACTTCGGCCAATAAACCCATGATCTTATCTTTTTTTTCTTTTATTAAAAATGGGTACGACATATGCTCAAAAAATTTCTCTTATGTAGATGTGGCCTCAGATAGATTGATATCACTCAGCTGTAATACTTCGAGATTTACTAAACCTCTCATCCATTCTGTATATGATGATAAGTTGCTGGAATGTGTCGAAATTCATGTTGAAAGTTCGTATTTGGCAGATCAAGATGGGTGATTTTATTTAGATCAGAAAATCAAAATGGGATATCTGGTTCAGAAATTCTTGCTCATGTGGTGTATAAAAAGGTTTGGTTGAGTCACAAAAGAGGTTAGGAAGGTTGGGTCGATCTCAGGAAGCTAAACAGAGAGAAGAAAATCAATTCAGCAAGATTTTGTGCTGTTGCTGCTGAAGAAGACGGAAAGAACAGAGAAAAGATAACGGTTTCTTCAACCCATCAGCAACGTTTATCTTCAGCTGCAACGGTTTCTTCAACCAATCAACAACGTTTATCTTCTGCTTCGCAACGTTTATCTTCAGCTGCAACGGTTTCTTCAACCAATCAACAACGTTTATCTTCAGCTTCATAACGTTTATCTCCAGCTTCATTGCAACAGTTAATCTGTAACACCAGAAAAACGTTGCAGATTTCCTGTTTTATTATTTTTAGCTTATTTTCTTCTTCTCAAGCACTTTTGAGCCATGTACCAATCTTTTGAGAGTGTTTTGAGCATGATGATACTAGTTTCATACTAGTATAAACATGGGTGAAAACAAATTCAAATTAGGATGCAACCAGATTCATCATTGTTTTTTCGAATATTTTTTTTCAATTTTTATTTTAAACCAGAATGTAACCAGTTTCATCCTATCTATTATTCGAATATTTTTATTTTCTTAGTTTAAATCATGATGCATCCAGTTTCATCGAAGCTATTTTTTGAATAATTTTTTTTTTATTTTAATTCAGAATGCAACCAGTTTCATCCTAGCTATTTTTTTTTGAAAAAAAAACTTTTGAATTTACTATCAACAATGGATCTTGTTTTGTAGATAATTTAAAAACCTTTCCAAAAATATAAGTTTTATTAAAATCGGATATATATTTTGAAAGTTATGAATGTTTTTGTGATTTGTTTTTTAAATTGGAGAGAGAGGATAAAAAAGAAATAAATATATAGATGAGGGACATAATTGTCTTGTTTTTTTATGTGTCCATTTTACTCATTCCTTATTTTTACACGTCCTTTATAACCATAACTTAGGGAATCTTGGGCAATAGACCTATTTTCCCTTATATATATGTATGTGGCTGTGTTATTTGATATTTAATATTCAAGTTTTGTCCATAAGGCCAAGTATTATGGTGGGTGATTTTATTTGGTTATGGCTTAATTTAGTCAAGACGTAAGTACTATGGATCATCACTTGGCTATAATGTGGCCAAAACCTTTGGCTTGGTTAGAGAAGGGATCACATCTGATCCCTCCTCTAGCCAAGCCAGAGAGATGGATATTTGGTTTCCGTCATAAAAATGCACTTTACGGAAACCTAGTATCCGTCTCAGAGGTGGGACGAATATTTGGTACCTGTCACATTTCTGACGGATTCTTGGTTTCTATCTCGTGATTCATTTTTGTTTGACTTTTTTTTTCACACCTCCCTCACACCCCATCTTGGCCATCCATCACCATTAACTGCTCTAAGTTCTCCACCCTCGGATCCCAACGGATATTTTTCAAATTTTTTGAGAGATTTTCTCTATAAATAGCAACATCTTTCTCTTCTCAAATCACACCAAATTAATTTCTTCTAACTTGATTTCCTACTCAAATCCCCTATACTATCTCATTTTCTCATAAGTTTTTTCTCTTCCATCTCTTTTGTTTACCAAAATGCCATCTAGTAAAATTCTGAGAAAGAAATACTCTTCTGTAGAAGACATGTATCTTGTTACTGTTTATTGTAATCTAAAAAAAGAAGGAGCTCAATTTTCTAGCGCGGATTTGTTTTGGAAAAAGTGTATGAAAATTTTGTAGTAGTTTCTGGTGGTAATATTTACAGGCGTACTAGTTCTGGACTTTGGAGTAGATTTAGCAATATCAAGGGTGAAGTGAATAGATTTTCTGAATGTTTTGCTAATGTTATCACAAAACATCCGGACATGGATGAAATTAACCGGGTAAGTTAACTATCCTCGCAACAATTGTTTCAATTAGTTTTTGTTTGTATCTTTTTTTTCCTACTAACTTATGCATCATTTACATTAATGCATGGTATAATGGCAAAAACGCAATATTATATTGAGACCACCAAAAATTTCAACCGCGATTTAGAATATCAGATGATGAAAAACATCGTTATAGAGGATCAAAGTGAAGACGCAAATATGTAAGAAGAAACCAATAGCTATAATTTGCCTTCCCAACACCTTAATACTCAAAATCTTTTCTCAAGTCAATCCACTAATCTTTATTCAAGTCAATCCCCTAATCTTTATTCCCCTTCTCTCCAAAATCCATCATCAAGTCAAGTTCATCAGACACAATTTACAAATCAATTTCCAATTTCGTCTGGCATCCCTGTTGCAGATGTAATTCCAATTAATACCGAGCATTTTATCGATAAACGCCAGTTAAAGGCTCAAGTTAAAAAAGGCGGTATCCAAGAAAAGTCTCTCTCAGAAAAGCACGCCTTTTACACGACCATCACTAGAATCACTTATCGGCCACGCGGGTTCTAAACTTATTGATTTTTTTTAAAGAAACACGAATAACGAACGAACCTCATCAACAAGAACAACATTTTTTTTTTTGAAAATATGGTATCGACGCAACAACAACAAATGATTCTCAACAAATGATTGGATGAAAGAATCATAATGAAAAAGGATCTCTCGACGTTGCCCCCAAATGCAAGATTATACTGTGAACTAAAACAACAATTTTTTTTACAAAGGTTAAAGGCACGTGGAGTTCCTCCAACAATACTATAAAATCAGGGATACTACCCAACCTTTGATCATCAAAATTGACAATCGGTGGTCTAGATTTTGTGGGTATATCTTCTGTAAACCCTCACGAGACTCAACTCGTCCACTATGGTCACCTAGGGGTTTAAAAGACTTGTTTCACATGCTAAGTGTAACCGTGATTCCCACGAAAGTGAGTTAGTTTTAATTTTTAAATTGTCGTGGACTTGTCATATAATTGTTGTTTGTAGTTATTAAATCATATCCGACGCAACGACTCTATTTTTTTTCCATCTATTAAGAAAGTTGCAATAATTTTAATTTAATTTTATCTTATCCATATCGAATTAAAGTTCAAATTTGTGTACATCTCACTGAAGCCTACAACATAACGGCTCTCCAACGACTATTTTCTAGCGACTAATTTTACAACAATTTCTTATAAATTGAACAAGGTACCCAGCAAACAATTCACATCGAAATCCGAAAAACATTTTTTTTATATCCTATAAAATTATCTTTCCATCAATTTTTTATCTCTGCGAAATTCTTCATAAGTATGGATTTGTATTCTATAGAAGAAGATGTAGCTATTTCCAAAGCTTGGGTAACTGCTGCATGTCAACCCGATGTTGTGCGCCACTTAGTTACGGCTGATGGCTTTTAGGACCAGGTGTACAATAACTATATTGAAGCCTTTGTGAATGTCCATCAAGGAACTAAACAGGTTATACAAAAAAGGGTTAGTGTCATTAAAACGACAGTAAGAATATACAAAGATATCCAACGACCATTTTATAGAACGAGAGATCCTCAAATGACAGTTGAAATCATTGTAAGTTATATTAATTTGCTTTAATAGTGACTTATAATATTACAAATCCTTTTAATCATTAATTATACTTTGTGCAGGAGGAACTTGGAAGGAGTCGTTACTTCCGAAAAACGGGAAAATCATTTAGATTTTATGAGTGTGACATAGTCATCAAGGAGGGATGGCCGGAGATTAATCCGACACTTAAACCGCGCGAAGATTAAGGAAGCCGACGGACTAAATTTTATGGGTATATCTCCTGTAAACCCTCACGAGACTCAACTCTTCCACTAGGGTCACCTAGGGGTTTAAAGGGTTGTTGCACATGCTAACTGTAACCATGAATCCTACAAAAGTGAGTTACGCTTAGAATTAAGATTTATTAATTTGCTTATACTTTAACAGTATTACATCCATTGTACCACCAATTAACCAACTTTTAAAGAGTATATAAACTTCAAGACGTTCTATTCAAAGCTTCATTCATCAGGATTATAGTGTGTAAGATTGTTCTTCAAGAGTAGATAGCATTCATCATACGCAAACGCTATTCCCCTCTTTTCAACATATCCCAAGTCAGCTGACAATTTCTGTAAAATATCAAGTATAAATAAGTTAGCTTTGTTTACTGTAAACGAAAGATTGAGTGCTAGGCATTAATGTTTAGATACTCACTCGTTCTTCATATGCCATCCCAGGATTTAGTGTGTCAACTTCAACCTGAATCGCGATAAATATTTTCACCTCCCTGTTGATAATTCTGAATCGATTGTGAAGATTTATGTTTGTTCTACCCTTTGCATTACCCGTTAGTTCAACAAAGGTATCGAATACAATTACTCAAAAACGATTGTGTGGTTGATATGTTAAAGCGTGATCTTCTATAACAGATATCCAGGCTTGAAAAAGAGCAACATCTTGTTCCTTGATGAATCGCTGCATAATTTTTCCGTTTAAGTTAAAAATAATTTTTGGACAATTTCATTGGGTGAATGAGATCCTTCTTTATATAAAGAAAATCTATCCGTTAAACAAAAAATCCAAAAACTATCCATTAAACATTTGAATTCAAAAACTAATTGTTGCATAGTTGATTTCAAAAACTAACTGTTGCACAATTGATTTCAAAAAAACTATCAGCTAGTCTACCGTTAGGTTGTTTGAAGTCTTTAGGTTACATGATCTAAAAAGCTAATTAAGATAATAAGGAACATTTTAATCTACCATCGATAACGACCCGGGTCATATGATCCCAAAAAAGGATCCTCACACACGACATTAGAAGATGATGGTTGTCCTGTTTGTTGTACATAGCCATGTTCTTGATAGGTGGTCCTTCTTTGAGGTCCATATTGAGAATCATCTTGAAGATGATACATGGGGTCGTCTTGATTGTTTGGTACAAAAGAACGAGATGATCCCCCTGGATCACGATCAACACTACTTTGGCTATGAGTCCAATTCGGCCCACCCTGGTAAGGTCCTTCAACGGTATGACCATAGGTAAATATGTGATACCTTCAGGTGGATGAAGTTGATTTTGCAAGTCCGTCGTGTAGTAGAGAGAAAAGCGGTTCATAACAGCAATTTGATGGGCCAGTTCGTCACTATGTCGACGCCACATTTCCTGCAAAAACCAAAAAATATTAAATTTCATCTTTTGGCAACAAACATCGTTATAGATATATCATTAAAGTATTAATACTCACGGGATTGCCCCAGTTGATATTATAACTGGTTTTGTTGACTGCACTCATGTACTCCTCTCAGAATGGTCTGTCCCACACCATTTTATTCTCGTTAGCCACTCTGAGGTAGGGTTTTTCTAGCTTTGAGAATAGATGATGTTCCTTCGGTACCAACTGTGGTGTGTATGTCGCTTGCCTTCGCCTTGGTGGGTCACGAAGATAAGCATTAGGATCTTGTGAAGAATACAAATCTTTGTTTCCTTGATGTTCAATAATCACGGAGTATCTTCCGACCGAGCATTGACTCCAAAACTCGGAGTAATGGGTAATATCGACCTTATCGAACTTTAAGGGATCAAGACTATTGTTGGTGTACAAGTAGGCGGTCGTAATGTTTGTTGTACTGTCAGGTGGATTTAACGGTACTACCCACGTTCCACATACTTGTCTGAGATACCGTTCTCCCAAGTACATAGCGGAATTGCCAAAAGGGTCATATAATATTTTACGAACTTCGGAAATTAGTTTTGTCATGTCTCACCTCTTCCCTACCACTCCATTGACTTCCCGACCACGACTCCCATGTTATTGATGAGATAACGAAGTTGTCAATTTGGAGACGAACCATTGAAAGTGAATGCGTACCTGTATCTCTCTGTCTACCTTTTCCTACCAATTTTTGTCTGCTATCATAAAGAAAACCAGCCGGCCATAGATCAAAATCTTCTCCCGGTAAATTATGTATCTTTGGATAAAGAGTTCTGAAATACGCCCAAAACCAAGGCTGCACAACCAAAAACTTTTAATTTTTTTTCTTAACCACTAACTAACGTTATACAACACAATATCAAAAAAAATGAAGAGTGGGTATGAATATGTTTACCAGTAATAGATACCAAAAGAACTCGAGGCCACCAATCTCGTGCCTTACTCCGCTACTAAAAATCCATAACATATGACCATAAATTGCTGAACCCCAATCGTAACTGTTGATTTTATCCAAATCAACAAATATCCTTAACCATAAAATATAGACCATGTCGTTCTGGTTCGGGAATAATACATTACCTGTAACCCACATCATGAACCACCTTGTCATTTGTTCTTGACACATAATGTCGTTATGTTCCCCTTTTGTAAATTCAATAAACGCTTTTATCACACTATTCCGAATCCCTTTGCGGAAAATAACTTTACCTCTCAAAGCAACAATTCGTTCTTCTCCTACTTCTCCTACGAAAGGAAGCAAACAATCTATCCACTGAGGAAGAATCTCACACATTTCTTTCTTGCTAAGATTTGACAATGTTATGCGGGTTCCTTGGTCAATAGGTATGCGTTTCAACATGGTAACAAAGTAGGTTTCTGATTCTGGAAACTCTCGTTGGCAGGTTATAATATAAGGTTTTCCTAGTTTGCCGACGGCGGTAGCCGTTTCCTCTTTCCTACCATCGCTGGTGGACTATTAATAATTATAGTTTTACTGGTGGATACTAGTAGTTTATTCTTATTATCGTGTGTCATGACATGGATGGGTTTACTAGAATCGTTGTAGTTTTTTTTTCGCAGTTTTTTTATTAGAAAGGGGTTTATTGCTTTTGATATTACAAAAAAAAATGGGGAGAAGGAAGATAGAGATAGAGAGGATTGATGATACAAACAAGAGAATGGTAACCTTTTCTAAAAGAAGAAACAGACTCATCAGTAAAGCTGCTCATCTTTGTAAGTTTTGTTCAGATATTGTCTTGATCGTATTTTCTCCTGCTGGGAAGCCTTACACCTTCAGTAATTCTTCTTTAGGTGTTTGACATATCGTTGAACAATTTCTCGCCGATCAAATCAAAGACAATATGAAAAGTAAGAACTCTTTGTGTATACAACAGTGCAGGAAGAAGAATCATGTTGTTCTTGGAAGTGATCATGATGACAATCTTTGGTGGGATAACATAGACATGGAAAAACTCGATTATTTGGAAAAGTTAATGTCTATCAGAAACTCTTTAGCAGATTTGAAACAAAATTTGACTGCAAGATTAGAGAAACTTACATTATCATCAACACCATTATCATCGTCATCTCCCTCTTCAACTATACAAGACCTTATTGTAGAATATACAGGTATGCAAGAAGCCGCAACAACTATGGCTCCTCCTCCTACTATTACTACTACTACTACTAACAAAAAGCACAATACAGGGAAAACTTGGTGGAAAGATCGTCCTGAATTGGATCACAATTTTGAGTTGCAGCAGTCTGATAAAAAGGCTATTATTTCAATGTTGGAGGATGAGGTACGCGGCCAGGATGAAGAAGTGGACGAACCTTCCACAATTTTGGCTTTGTAAATTTCTCCAGATACTATTTTTTTTCTTTCAAGTTGGATACTTCATTCTGTTATGTGCTCCAACTTGAGGGAGGGAAAGAGAGCTGAGGTTGAGATGAGATCAGAAGGAAGATAGGTTAGTGATGGAATTTGACTACAGTGATAAAGAGAAGGAGAGTTAGAGCTGGTGGGTGTACCAGAGAAAGAAGAGAAGTTCGAGAACAAAATTATGAAGAGAAGGGTTCGACACCAACAAAACCCATGGAAGATGGGGGATCATCAAAATCAGGTGACCTAAAGAATATCCGTGATCAAGTTAACGCGGCTGAGCTGACTGCGTATGGTGTAGTGGTAAATAGTTTTAACGAGTTGGAGCCTAAGTATACGGAAGAGTACCTGAACACCAAGTTCGGAAAAGTTTGGTGTATTGGTCCAGTATCTCTGTGTAACAAAGAGACATTAGACAAGACCGAGAGAGGTAATAAAGCCTCAGTTGATGAAAGCCAATGTCTGAAATGGCTGGACTCTAAAGATCCTGGGTCAGTTGTTTATGTTTGTATGGGAAGTCTATGTCGATTAACAACTTCAGAAATGATGAGATTTGATTGGGTCTAGAAGCATCGAAGCATCCCTTTATATGGGTGATCAGAGGTGGAGAGAGATATCCAGATTTGGAAAAATGGTTACTTGAAGAGAAATTTGAGGAAAGAAACAGAGATAGAGGTCTGGTAATCAAGGGATGGGCACCACAAGTACTAATTTAGTCGCACAAAGCAGTAGGAGGATTTTTAACGCATTGTGGTTGGAGTTCAGTACTTGAGGGAGTTTGTGCAGGTGTTCCGATGATAACCTGGCCTATGGGTGCAATTCTTTAATGAGAAATTGGTTGTTCAAGTTTTGGGAATTGGAGTGAAGGTGAGAGGAGATGATATTCATGCTAGTGCAGCTACAAAATCAATGGAAGAAAATAAGAGGGAAGAGGTGGAGAAGGCTGTGAACAAAGTAACGGATGGAGGTGAAGAAGGTGAAGAGAGAAGAAGAAAAGTAGGAGAACTTGGGGAAAGAGCAAAGAAGGACATGGGACAGAGAATGACGGCAAGGAAACAAGAAGTGAATGGTTCGGGTAGTATGGGGTTTAATGGGTGCTGTGAGTTGTTGCCAATGGTTTGTGAACTGAAGAATGTCAGTTGTAGCAAAACATCACAGTAGTGAGGTTATGACTCTTGACAAAGTAACATGTGAAAAGAAAGATTGAGATAGAAATATGGTGGAGCAAGGATGTTCAGAAGATAAAGTAGAAGATGAGCAAGATGCTAGGTGGATACAAATTACGAGTGAGTGAAGTAAGTTTGTATGAAATCCTACAAGTGAAGTAGGTGCAAAGAAAAATTCTTCAAATGAAGTAGGTGCCTACAAATGAAGTAGGTGCAAAAGAGAAAAAAAAACGTGATTTTTTGTTCGACTAGCAAGTGGATGAATCCAACAGAGAGGATTGTGATTCTAGCCTGTTAGGGAATATTACTATGATGTTGAGATATCGTAAAGAAGGCAGCGGAATATGGTTTCCCATCATCTGTCTGAGGAAGACGGAGGGATGTGCAAGGTGGCACGCTGTCTAGCTAGGGAGTACAAAAGTATTCTACTAAAGAAACCAAGGGTTCAAAGAGTCAGTGAACATGTCGGAGAGTATGTTGAAGACAAAGTCATTTGTCGGTTACAAAGATTGTTGAGAAGGAATTCTTAACGGAGTCTCATGATAAAAGGGGGCTGTTGGAAATGGATTTTAACTGAGACTTTTCTATATAAGTCAAAGTTATAATAGGTATTGGTTTTAGAGCTTCCGACTCAGTTGATGTGTGACAATAAGACGGCAATTAGCATTTCAGAAAATCCTGTACAACATGATAGAACCAAACACGTAGAAGTGGATCGGCATTTCATAAAATAGAAGATCGAAGACGGCACTATTGAACTACCCTTTGTGAAATCTGAGGATCAATTGGCAGAAATTCTCACAAAGGCAGTTACAGGCAAGATATTTGAATCAGTATTGTCCAAGTTGAGCATTGGAGATCCCACTACTCAGCTTGGGGGGGAGTGTTAGAAGTTTGGTATTATGAGTTTCCTAGTTTAGGTTTAAGTTTAAAAGTGGTTTCCTAGTTGGAATAGTTTAGAAGTGGTTTCCTAGTTAGAATAGTTTTTCTTCCTAGTTAAGTTACTTTGCTATAAATAGTTTGTAATAGGAATTGATACAACAGATAAATCAATATATATCACATTAATAATATGTTGAATTTTGCGTTTCAACACTACTCTCCATCTTTTTATCTCTCTCTGAGGCTAACTGCACACACCACTTCACACGACGACTGGTGAGCAGAATGTCAAGGGGGACTACCTTGTAACTCATTAAACCTGGTGTCGCTGTCATGTCTACTTTCCCACTAGGAGACTGCATTTCAAACTCAAGAATAAGACGAGTCAGTACCAGTTGCATTAGATCCAAAGAGAACGATATACCTGGACATATCCGTCGACCGGCTCCGAATGGTAACAGCTCATAGTTTTGACCCCTTACATCAACCATCTTCTGGTCATCGCACAAAAATCTCTCTGGTCTAAACACCAACGGATCATCCCACACTTTTGGGTCTCGATGCATTTTCCACACGTTAGCCCATAACCGCGTCCCTGCTGGTACATGAAACCCACCGACCACACAATCTTCGCCGCTCAGTCGCTCCACCACAGGGCTGGCTGGATACAACCGCATTGATTCTTTGATGATTGCCTGGATGTAGACAAGGTTACGAGTATCATCAAAATCCACCACCAATCCTCCTGCATCGTTCCTTTTCGTCCTTGAAGTGTGCATCCACTTCTTGTTTTGCCTTGTCCAACACGTGGGGGTTGTTCAGTAGCAACGAAAGGGTCCAGATGGTGGTCAGTTTTGTGGTGTCGGTCCCCGCACCTATCATGTCCTGCATATATACATGATTAGAGTCAGAACACAACAATAGTCAAGAATACCCATCAAAAACAGATCATGTTTGTACACTCTTTGATCTACCACTTCAACCAATTAATAACGCTGGAATACAATGGATAAGATTCTACTGATCGGTGTCTAGCCTTTGGTTTTGTCATCCTACTACGGATCAATAAGTGTTGATTGCATACCAGGACAATAGATTTGATAGGTATTTGACAAGGGTTATTGTTGCCAGGAAGATGTGGTTGCTCCATAATTGACATGCAAATGTCGATGAAGTCATCTTGTTCATCCTCGTTGATAATATTCTCATCTCCTTGTTTAGTTCTAGAAAACCGTCTCTTTTGACGATGATCTTCAATTATGCTCTCGACCACCAAGTCTAATTTCTTTCCGCATTGCTTCATATTTCTCGTAAGACCAGTTAATTGATCAACCCACCCTAGCCATGGAACGTTATCTGACACTGGAGATGTCGTCATAAAATACGATGCTTCATTAATTGCTTCTGTAAATCGTTCCAAACTGCTTGAAGCACCTGTTTATACATGTGCACACAGTATGACTGATTAAGATATACAGAATAGAATACCCTTTGATCTCAACCTATAAAATCGATCATTTTTAACATAAACTGTAGGAAAATGCTCACTTGTCTCGGTGTCTGATTGGAATCCGCAGACTATTCTTCCTATCACATTGAACGATAATTGCGCGAGCCAATCATCCATTCTCACCATGCCAGCTGCGGTAGTAGTAGTGTAGTTTCCCTGGTTGTCTGCAGAGTTTTTGCATAACTCATACAGCTTATTGAAAGAGGTATCAACTTGAGAAATTATCAAGTGTCTGAACTTGAGTAGTTGTTGATTAGAGAGGAGGTTATGCACACACACCTTTCGTAACTCCCTCCAATATTTTCCATAAGGTACACTCGAAGGACCGTATGACTCAATACCACCGCATGCATAGAATATAGTCTTAAAAGATAACGGGGCAGGACGGTTTGAGAAAGCAGTGTCATTGTTGCCTGTAAAACACTCTTTTGCCATCTCCCAACTGCTCACAACTAGAGTCATATGGCTACCTGTTGGGAAACTGAAAATCGGTCCGTATTTATCAGCCATATTTCCAAGAGTTACATGAATTAAGCCGTTTTTATTCATGAAAACATGAAAAAGACCGATGATTGGCAATGCACATGACGACCGCCGCTGATGAGAAAGTAGCGCTGTTTCTGTTGATGATGCAGGTGATGAGTAGTTATTCAAAAATTTCTTCCTCAAAACAACAGCACTGATCAGTAATATGGATACAAGAGCAAAAAGGGAGGAAGTTGGTTGAAAATAAGAAAAGTACTGGAGCTCCATGATTCAACCCAGTAGGTAGGATAATGGATTTTAATGATATGGTGAACCCTGCACATCATATATATATATATATAGGTAGCCACCTAGCAAGCACTATTCATAAGCTTTTCGAAAATAATAGACTCACCGTGGGCCAGAAAAATCTTTTGATTCTAATCCTCATTTTCTTATCCAATATAAATAAAAATGGCTTTCTCTTTCACCCCTGGTGGGAAGGATCAGGCTGATCAGCTGCTATCATTTACAGAAAGAGAAATGAAGAAACAGAAAAAGAAAAAATAAATAAAAAAGATTCATTTGGTCAGGTGTAGTACATCCACTAAGTTATAAAAAAGAAAATAAACATTCCTCGTGTAACATAACCATGTTTGAATTTTAACATCAGTTCCCGCGCCTAATGCACATTCCCACGGGATACCCGTGACTTCATGGTTTCATGCTGTCAATTCCCGATGCGCATGATTCTATTTGTCTTTGAGCCATAAAGCTTCGGCCATTAACAAATGAAAGTTGTGTGGAAATATAAAAAAAAGTAGATATTGAACTATAAAGTTGTATAATTTTGGGCCATTATAAATAAAAATTGTTTGAAAATGAAGAAAGGTAGATTGATTGAATTATAACGATTGTACACCTATGGGCCACTACGAATGAAAGTTGTGGGGAAATTTAGAAAAAAGGTAGAGTGATTGAAAGTTTAAATGATTATATTTAAACCATGAACCCTGAATCTTGAACTATAAATAATTATATTCTTTGATTTATATTGAGAATATCCTGATCTACCAACGCGGTGCAATAACAATTGTATTCCTACCACATTTCTTTTTATTGCATCATTGCACTTTTGTCATCTTAAATTATTTCTTTTATCAAAAATATATACTATTGATTAGTAATCAAAACAACCTTATTATCTTTGACTGTTTATCCAAACTACTCACCAATTCCCTCGTAGGATTTAAAGAGCCTATCATATTTGATCATGTTATCTTGGTTTTAGATCAAATGCGTTAAGCATTCAGATGGAGCAACATCAGTATTCAACTTGGTAGTTGAGACACCTTCCATAAAAAAATCAATAGCAAAGCTAGCAAATCCTTTCTCAATAGGTACTTGTATAAAGACGGCTGACACATATAAGTTTACCAAAGCTAGTTCTTGGCTAACACGGCATGTCTGAGTGCCTTGTTTGTATTTCCATAGGCATAACACCTTTGGTTTGTGAATTGTGAGTTATAAGCACCATTTAGTGAACCCAAACCCTGTGATAGACAAACACCAAGAATCTATGTAAAGCGAACAATACAAAAGAGGAAATTTAACACAAAAATATAGTTGAACCTATACTAATAAATATATACAATAATTTATAATAACAACCACATCATATATATATATATATATATATATATCATGAAACTTGAAAAGATAACTGATAGTCGTAGAAAAATTTGTCCTTTCTTTTCCTAAGTTAAAGCATCAACACCATAGAACAAAATATAATTAGAAGGTATTGTGTAATACTTTATCGATTTTTTGAAGAAAAAAAAAGCCCAAGCAAGTTACTGAAAGAGGTTCGATATCCATTTAACTGAAAGAAGAAGTAAGCACTGTATTAACGCATCTACTTTTGAAGTTATCTATTGAAATATGATCATAAAACACTGTTAAGTTCACATCAAGATTTGATCATTCCCATTCATGATTGTAAATGAGTACACTCAGTCAAAACATAATAATTAAAACTTTCTCTCTAAAGTTAACTTATTTAAAAGGACGATTTTAGCTAGGTTCATCACCACAATCATGAAAAATATTACTGAGTAAGAATGAAATGGTGTATGTTTTAAGCAGTTACCATAAAGTTTTCTTTCTTGAATAAAAGATCAGAAACCCTCCATAACATAAAAACAACAACATTGGCCATATATAATTAACCCCTAAAAACACGATTTTCTAAAGGAGGCAACGAGTATATGAAGAGAAAAAAAGAAGAAAATACACAGTGAATTATATTAGGCTCTAATCCAGGAGTATTTAAATGCTAATATATTATGAGGTGAGGAGGTCCAATGACATCCAAAATGATATGAATACATTTTTGTTCAAGTGATATTTTTGGTTCGCTTTTTCTTCTGGAGCACTGTCCTGCTTGCTCATTCTAAGCTTATTGCAACTATATATCAATATTACAAAAAAAAACAATGTTTTGTGTATTCAGGAAAAATCCGACAGTCCAAATCGTCATCCTACGGTCCAGAACGATGGATAAGCCAGATTCGTTGAGATATATTTTCAACAATCGGATTCCCTTGGTTTCCTGATATTATTACGGTCTCATTAATAATGTGATTTCCTATATGGATGAGATTTTATTATTTTGGACGACATTGATTGTGTCGCGGCCAGGATCAAAACTAGCCCTAACCTAACCAGTAAATGATAGACACATTTTGTGTCTGTTTTGTCTCAATTCTATTTATTGTTAGCGCTCATTTTTGTACTTATTATGGTGTTTTATGTGTGTAGGTGTTTTTAGGAAATAAACATTTTTGGAAAAATTGGCTCAAAAAATTATTAAAGGAACCCCAATTTTGGATAGGGGCACTCCATTGCTAAAGGCAACCCCATACCAGATTAGGGGCACTCCATCTTCTTCACGGGTGAAGTAGAATTTTGGAGGGAAAAACAAACTTTGAAAATTCAGTTTTTCTGGATTGATTATGGGGAAGATTTGGTAAAATTTCTTCGGAGTTTTGGATTGGTACTAGCCTGTTAAGACAAAACAGGACTGGTAAATCTTTTTGATTCGAAAAAATAGGATTTTTACATGGATTTGAAGAAAACAGGGTGGGAATTTTACTTCGGGTATTATTTTCTAAGTTTAGAAGGTTACGTGTGGCTACACAGAGTTTTACTCTATCTAGGATGTGTATTCAACGAGTTTGGATGAAGTGTGACAGTTACAGACGCGTGAAGGAGAAAAAAATAGAAATTATTCCCGGAACTTAAATGAAGATAAAGAAGTTATTGTGGAGTATTCTCGGTGTTGTTGAGTATATAAAGGGTGTTGGAGGTGATTATACCAGACACAGAGAGTTTGGGGAAGATAAGGGAGCGAGAAAATCAAGTTCTAGAGAAAAATCCATTCTGCTGGTTAAGAAGAACTCGAAGAACATAAAACTGCAGAAAATTGTCGTTCTTCTATGTGTGTCTGTCACTGTAAGTTTACAACATTTATTTTAAATTTGGAATATTTGAGTTGTAACAATGAGTCTGTAACGCCTAGACAACGTTGCAAATACTTAGTTTTATTTCATTTTCATCCTCTTGTAATACTTTTGAGCTATGAACACATATTTTGAGCAAGTTATTAATATGAGGAGCTAAACCACATTGTTGAGGCGACAGAGGAAGCCATTTTTCGAATATTTAATTATGTGGTAATTTCTATTTAATTAATTTCTGCAATTCTTTTATGATTATTTGCTTTGAATTAAAATTGAATATATGATTAATATTAACTAGTTGTGATTTCTTTTGATGGTTCATGCTTAATCTAGGGATCTTGATGTTCCATGCTTTTTATTTACAACTATTATTCTTTAATCTACTTATTGGCAATATTGTGGAATCAATTTGAATGTATGAGTTGCATGATTATCATTGATTGAATCACTTAAAAACTGGAGAATTGGTGGAATCTTTGGTCTCTGTAATCTTGATATCATCTTTGTTTGAGTTTACTATTTCTAGTGTTAGAATTTAAGTCTAAAATCAATCTTCACAAGTCTAAGTAACGAATATTTTTGCCACTTTCTACAACCACACCAATTTTTGACGCCGCCGGCACAGACTTGTCTTTAGGTTTAGAGTTTTAGATTTATTTTTAGGTGTTTTTTTCGTAGTATTTTTGTTTTCCTTTTATATTTTTATTACTTTGTTCTATTTTACGTTTTTTTGGTATTTATCTTTTTGCTACAGGTTTTGGATTTTGGATCGAAAAGAAATTGAGCCAAAGGTTTTGGTGATTAAAGACTTGGAGCCAAAGTTAAAGCTAAAAGAACGGAGAAAATACAAAGAATTTTATTTTTAATTAGATTTTATTTTTATTTTATTTTTTAGATTTTGCTAGATTTTATTTTTAAAAACTATATTAGGAAATCTCCTAGTATTTTTCTAATTTTCTTTTATCTTTGGACTTATTTTTTGGACTTTTGGACTTTGGACATTATTATTTTTAAACCCTAAGGAAGGGTAAAATTTAAATATAAACTGCAACAGGGAAGGGTGACAATTAAGATATTGTCTCGGCCCCTCGTCTGGAATGGGAGGTAAGATTCTAACCACTCACGAATCTCCTGTCTGTGGGTATTCTGGACGCCTTTGTAATGCATATATGTTGAGGTCTTGAAAACGGTTTTAATGTCTAATAAAGGGCAACTGGCCATATAAGATAAGAACTCGGATTTTATCATCGTTTCCTTCTTGCCCGCTTTAGGAAAACGTTACCAAACGCGAACCTAAGCTTAGAATACTGACTAGAACGAGACCGACAGGGTAATGAGCTTATAGGAAAGTTATTCAAAAGACTGTATTGGTTATTTTGTTAGCTCAACTCAAGAATCAAGATGATTAATTTAAAATTTGTTTACGCCACCTTGTAACCCAAGGAAACGTTTTTAAAGAGGTAGGGTTATTCAAGCTTCATAGAGTTTATCCTACTTTTCTTCGATCAACTTAATCTAATTCAGATCGGTCCAAGAAGTTTTCTAAAATTGTAACTAGTTGCCTTTTGGGAGAATAAAACTTGGTCTAGAAACAATCTAAGTGGAGCCATCATTCTTTTTCTTTGCTAGATTAAATAAGTTTGCTTGGGCGAGTCAGCCTTGCTTGTGTTTATTTAGAGTTCCCTTCCAATTATGAGTTATTTTATTGTATGCCCAGGCCGCTTAAAGCCTCTAATGAGCGTGCCTGGAGAAGATATTTTATTGGTCATTTGATCAGTGACGAGAATTGAAACTTTGTTTTTGAAACCGAGAATTTAGGAAACCCTTCTTTTGAGAGCCCTATTTTTGGAAACTTTAGTTTTGAGAATTTGTCTCTTAGTGAGGAAGTTATTCCTAGTATTTCAGTTGTGCCAGAAATGACAACTTTAAAAGCTTTGTTGAATCCCACAAGGACTAGTCGTCCATCATGTATAAAGTTAGCTTCTACTGAAGCGAACTATGAATTGAAATCTAGGACCATACAGATGCTCCCAATCTTCTTGGAAAAATAAAATAAAACCTCTACTTTCACAGTAGGGATTTTGAGGAAGTATGTAGTACCCTAAGAATTCACAACCTTACTGATGAAGCTTTGAAACTTAGGTTGTTTTCTTTTTCCCAGAGAGACAAAAACAAATCATGGTTATATAGTTTGCTATCTGAGTCCATCGAAACATATGAACAACTTACCTCTTCCTTTTTCTCGAAATTTTTCCCTAGGCATAAAACATCATCTATTAGGCAGCAGATTTGATTATCACAATGTCCTCATCATGGTTTAGAAAGAATAAGGCTTGTTTAGATCCTCTAAGAGGGTTTAGATTATTCGACAACAACCATGGTTGAGTCTTTATACACAGGTGGGTTGAAAATAAAACTGTTAATGGTGCGATGACATTTTTGAATGAAATCGCCAAAAAAAACCAGCAATGTGAAAATAGTAGGGAGCCCTAGAAAACAATTCTTTTAAGTAGAGGAAATGTCAATAGAGTAGAAGGATCTTTTGAATCAGATGCTAAAATAACATCTTTATCAAAAATGTTAGAAGCTTTAGAACTGAGTCAATTTAGTTGTGGAATTGAGCCCAAAATCACATCCAAATAGACTGGTTAGTCCTGGCCTATTCAACTAGGTACAAGTTAGTCTTCTAGTTATTTAAAATATAGAAAATACACTAATAACCTTATTGATTTATAATTTAGTCCAAATATTTACAGTGTAGCCTAAGGTGACCCATGATAATGTCAGCAATTTTAAATAATATAAAAATAATTGAAAAACAATTTGTCTTTTGAACCGTTCGTCCAAAATTCACAAGCTTTATATATTCGGAAAGCTCTTTCCGAGATCTACAAAAAGAGTACCCATATGACTATATATAATCTCATGTGTACAAAAAAGTGCACATGCACAAAATTTTCATAAGTTTATGCAATTATGTTTTCACATGTGCACCACTTTGTGCACACCTAAAAAAATCAATCATTCATAATCTCACACAAACCTACTTTTTCATGGAAGATACATTTCTGCACCAATATGTACACACATAAAAAACAGGAACAGATCAACCATTCATCCCCAAAAATACATCTATTTCATGGAAATTACACTGGTATACAACTATGTATACATCTATAAAAACCTAGCAAATCCAACATCCATACCCATAAAACATATCATATATCCATGAGACATGTCAATGATGTACACCTATGTACACATCTATAAAAATTATACATTTATAAAATAAAATAATAATTAAATTTTGTTAAAATTGAATCATATTCAAAGGAAATCGTAGATTTTTTCAATGTGTTTAGTAAAATAATTTTTTTATTAAAAGAATAGATGACTATTTTGGTTATTCAGTATGTTACAATTTTATAAATTATACTTATTGACATAAGATAAAAATTGGAAATGAGTGATTAGGCTAAGTAAATGGATAGTATTAATAGGAAACTAGGCTAGATAGTATTGGCGGGCTAATAAGCCGGGTATAGGGTCGGGCAAGGAAATTAAGCTCATGGCCTTTGCCCGCCCTTTTATTTAAATGGGATAGGTCGGGCCAGCCCGTAACGGGCCATGGGTACCTGTTGGACTCCATGGGTAAGGGCGGTCGGTACTGGGCCATGGGTCACCGGGTAAAATTTACACCCATATACGCGTACTATAGAAGCCCGACTTAGTTTAGCAAATTTTCATCCTGAAACGAATTATACACGTATTTACAAATTAACGAACTATACATCCAGTATAATACTTTGACATATTATCACTACCTCACCATTTTTATCATATTTTAATCTTCCAACATATAATTTCTTTTAGAAATTGTGGATACCGAAGGATTTTGAGCCCGTGGCTATGGATATGCCAATGTAGTTCATTAAAATCCTTAAACCATAGTAAAAGTAACAAATTTTAGAAGTTAGTGTATGTCGAATTCGTCTTGCCTAATTCATATCTCTAAAAGGAAATATACACGTACATATGTCGTTCCGGATTATTACCGAATCACGAACCGTTAACCGAATTTTTTACCAAATTTTATTTTTACGAATTCGTATAATACTCGTACGTTTGTCATTCCGTACGTTTATCGAATTCTAAATTACTAACTAGGATTCTAAGACATTCTTGTTTAATCAAATGATAGGGTCAAGCTTTTGCGGGTCGAGACATGGAGTGTAACCTTTAAAAAAGAGAGGTATCATTGAACAATTAATCTCTCAAATTATAGACATATCAAGAGGTGCACCAATCAGTCCCTACTAATGAACGAAGAGATTTTAAAAGAAAAGATTGTATTTAATCAACAAACCAGTGCTAAATAGAATCGGCATTGCCTTAATCAAAAAATAATCAAAAAAACATTTTAGTTTTTGTATTATATGAAATTCAACCATGTTTTAACCCACAATCGGTATTGTCGTGGGAACTATATAACGCCGATTCTAGTTTATCCAATATCAATTCTTTTTAATCTTAACAACACTTGGAGGATACTCAAAATTAATTTAATCATTGTCAAAATTATTTAGATAAGAGATTTTCTAAATTATTTCATAATACTTTTTTTATTTTTAAATATCTCAACTTATAAGAATATTCTCTAATTGAACGTCCAAATAAAATCAGTACAATTATTCATAAAAATGCAAGTAATAAAATGGGCACATGCACCATCTGTTTTCCTGACCCTAAAATGAGCTTTTGAATTTTACTAAAATTTACTTGGCAAGGAAATTCTTCTAAGTTGTACAACCACCCAATGTATTTCTTGTGCTTTCTCCAAAACATGCTGTCATATTCATATAAGAATGTTCCAATGCTGGGTTCAATCCCTCTGTCTTCTAACCAATGCGATATATGTTTTTTCGTCACTGGATTCACTGTACTAGTGACATGCAACATTGTTTGGTGAGACATGTGCATTAGTAAGGGTGCAACGTTTCAGGCACTAATTTTTCTAAAAATCGCCGTACCGTATTATCTTTGAATGGTGTCCGTATCCTGATCTTAACAATGAAAGGCTTCCCCTAATGTGTGAAGAACCGTCATCTTAGACGGACACGGCGCCATGCGGATCCAGTATACATATGGGCTTTTGGGCCGAGATGTGTAAGCAAGAAAACTCCGATTCCCGATTCAATAAAACTACTAACTACTTCTTTCTCATCCTTCTAAAACCCTAAAAAAAACTCGAGATTTCTGAGGAAACCTTTGTTAAAATGGCGAATTTGAGTAGAATGATGAAGAAAGCTGCATCTTCAATAATCCCATTAGCAAACAGAAGTCCTCATAGAAATTACACCTCTACCATCTTCACTACCCCATTGAAGACCAGTACCACCATTAGTAGTGTCACCAGCAGTAGTAATCTATTTAGAACAATTTCTATTCCAATTCATCATCACTTCTCTGCTCTAGCTAAGAAGAGATACGATTCCGATGACAATCTTCTCAGAGTTATTGAGTCTGAAATCGATGATGCTGTGGAGGAAGCTCTTGATCTTGAGGTTTGTTCCTTTTGACTCTAAAATTGAATGTACAGATTAATTTCATGATTTTTGATATTTGGGCAAGTTTGTTTTATGAATTGCTGTAATGGGTTTTTCTTAATTTTGCCATTAGTTACTTCAGTGATTGCATAGGAGATAAGTTTGCTCTTGTCTTCAATTGAACACACCAATTGTAGATCGCTAAGGCACCAAGTGAGTTTCCTTTCAAGATCATCAATTGAACACGAGTGTCTGTATGTGTTTTTCGATAGGTTGCTGAGGCACCAAGAGAGTTTCCTTTCAAGATTGTTGATAATGCAGGGGAGGGAATCATAACATTGACTAGGGACTATCAAGGTGAGGAGATCGAAGTCACAGTTCTCAAGCCTGATCTCTCTGGTGATTATGAAGAGGATCAAGAGGAAGGCCAAGATGACCAAGAAGTGGACCAAAACAATGAGGAGAAGGAAGAAGAGAGTGGTTCAGGGTGTGTTGATTTGGTTGTAAGTGTTAAGAAAAAAATCGGACCAACTTTGGAATTCCTTGTTATGGTTGAGGCAGATGAAATTACAATCAACAATTTGGCTTACAAGAATCCAAATGTTTCGGATGAAGCTATTGCTTATGAAGGACCTGAGTTCAAGTAAGTTGAATTCGTAGCTAGCTTTGGTTATTATATTTCTTGCTATCGTTTTGGGGTTATCTATCGATTGTAATGTTTTTTTTATTTTTGTTGCGTATTGTTTTGAAGGAGTTTGGATGAGGACCTGCAGAAAGCTTGCCACACATATTTGGAAGTAAGAGGGATTAACTCGAGCATTGCCAATTTCTTATTTGACTACATGGTTAACAAAGAGCATAAGGAATACACTGCATGGTTGAAGAACTTGAAGAACTTCGTCGCCAACTAGATTTTGCTCGAGTTCAAGAGCTTTTGAAGATTATATACTTACTCTTTGCGCAGGGTTAGGGAAACATTTCGCGTTGGATGATTTATTTTATGGCTTTGGAGCCACCTCCAAATATTTGATGAATGAATGCAATAAACTAGTAACTTTTTACTGAGTAAACAAGTGATCAATTTTTGAGTTAAAATTTTGGAAACAAGATTCTGCATTTACTTTTCTTGTCTGGCAATGTGTGGTTTAGGTTGGTTGTGTGATGGTTTTCTTTTCAGTTTCTCTGTTCTCTCCGGGTGAAATTGTGTTGTTATTGACTTGGCAATTTCGTTCGACTGTCGTCTGTCTGTCTGTCAACTGTAATGGAACAATGTTGGGAAGATACAGATTAGTAATGAAGAGATAACATTGGGAATTAATGTAGGTAAAATATTAGATTCTAACACTCAGCAAATCGTAGAATTCTGGAAACTAGTGGTTTCTTATTTCGATATTAGTGATACTGAAATTCTTATTTTGTTTTTGTTTGAAGTTCTTCATTTGGATATTTAGAAATTGGAATTTTATTTGAATCAATTTGGAATTATATAGTGTTAACAAATGTATCATTTCCTATATTTTCATTGTTTCATTATTATCTGCTTTTCCGACTGTTTTATTGTGTTTTTTTTTTCTGGTGTGTGTCATGAATATGGGGATTCCAAAAGGTGGATATCGACTCCATAAGGGAATTGTCTTCTGACAAGTCCTTGAATGCTAGAGGCTTAGAGCTCTAAGAACTAGTTTTGTATTGGATGCACACAGACTTTAACAGCTTGAATTGATTCATTCCATATAACAGGAGGAACAAAGGGCCAAACCATCTTGCCCAACATTTTAAGATGGATGTCTCTTTTGGTACGTTCTTCATTCGGCACACTGAGATATCACTTAACAATCAGAATTAAATTGCGTAAATTCTCGGGGTACATATCAGGCAAAACGGGACGATAGTTACTCTGCTTGGGTCCGAAGATAATCATACAAGAATCAATTTTTCTTAGAAACTAAATTTTCCCGTTGTATCATAAACTCATAAAAATACTACATATAACCTCTCCATTGCACCATTTTAGTGTTTATGCAGAACTAATGGGCCCCAAAAGAATGGGCCCTACCCGATACAATGATTCGGGGCCAGTTTTTTTTCCTTCTTTTTTTCTTTTTTGTGACAGTCAAAAACCCTAAACAACAAGAAGGAAGGAGGAGAGATTTGGGAGAGAAGCTTGTTATTGTTCTGTATTAAGCAACAATGGCGATTTTGAGTAGAATCATCAAGAAAGCTGCATCTTCAATAGCAAATAGAAATTACAGTTCTGCCATATTCGTTACCCCTTTGAAGAACGGTAACAACATCGTTAGTAGTAGTGGCGGTGATCTTAGGATTTCAATTCCAACTCTTCATTTCTTCTCTTCTGTGTCTTCTAAGGAAGGAGGAAAAGGTGATGATGATCTCAGTAAGGTTGGTTTTCTTTCTTTTTTCACTCAATTTTTAGTATATGATGTTATTGATTCTCTTTATTCACAGATTCTAGGTTTCGCATTTTATCTTCACATTACCCAAATATTGAATTCGATTATTTATAAAATGAGTCGTTTCTTTGATTCTTTGTTAGACATATTCAGCATCTGAAGAACATGAATTAGGTCCGTACTAATTGAATGTGAAGAAGATTTTCTTAGATGCATTTTATCAAACAGCTTATAGACAGTGCAATTAGGCAACAAAAGTCTTATAATCTGAGTAAGTTATATTCCCTGTATAAACATTTCCAAAGCTACGATGACTTACTAAACCAATTGGGTAGCCATTCAATGAGCAAAAGCATTTTGGGTCAGGTGTTGGAGGTATGAAAGTTGGTAAATTTGAATTCTTTTACTGGAAAAAAATTGGTGGATTTGGTTTGTGGAATACGGGTTTCTCATTGATTAGTGAAATAGGGATTTTAGCTATAGCAATTGTGGTTGTAAAGGATAGGATTGATCTTGATTTTACAAGCTACTATGATACGTAAAACCCCAACCCTGACTCTTCGCTTTACAAATTTCTTTTATTTGATCAAACATACCAAGTAGGCGTGTATTGATATTGATTCTGTGCTTCCCTTTTACTTTTCCTCTGAAAATTTTCTTCTGAAAATATATTGTAGTTTAATGTTTCTCATTTCCCTTGTAAGTTGGAAAATTTCTTTAATGAATAGCAAATTTTAGCTTCACTGTCAAATTTTGCCACGACTTGCTTACATTACGATTAGATTGAGGATTATCTTTGTCTTCAATCAAACTGTAATCAAGATTGCTAGTATAACTGAGATGAAATGCTAAAATCTTGTAACTGCAATGTGCTGCTTATACGTTTCGGTAGGCCGAGGAACCAAATGCATCTGTGGGGCAGACTGCTCTTGAAAGACCTGACATTGAGTAAGTTACATTTGATTCTCAATTTTTGAATGATATTTTTCTTATCAAATGCTATCATTTGTTGCATTCTCAATATCTTGTAACATTGGTTTTTATCGCTTTTGTGTTGAAGGGATTTGGATGAGATGGAGATGCAGCAAGCTTTTAACGAGAAAAACCAAGGCAGTTTGGTCCGATCAAGAAGTCCTACTTTGAATCGATCAAGTAGTCCTGGTTTGAATCGAGCAATCAGCAGACTAGTGGATCTATACGGAACTTCGACCTATGTCTCTGGATCCCCTTATAAGAATAGTAGGAAGAGAAGTATCAAAAAGATCAACCTACCTACTCATTACTGTGAGGTGAATTATAGAACACTAAAAGCTGTTGTATTTTATGGACCTAACATAGATCACATCCCTCACGGCATAAGTAAGAAAGATCTTAATCTTCTAGGGGTCCATCAAGCTAAACCATGATGTTGTTATGTTGTCAGTGATTTCTTTTGAATGTAATCTCTATTTATTGTTGATTCAAAGGCGAAGGAAACATATGAAATTTATGAAGAACCGCATGTGTTTCTGAGGTTGTTTCTTTCTCATTTATCTACATTTTCATCAGACTGGGCTCTATTAAGGCCGGCACAGTTATGCTCACAAGTATGTATCAGAATGGTTCAAGTTGAAGTATACCATCTCTGTTTAGAAAAATATGATACATTCTGGCCGTGCCAGTATTCCTAATTACCTGTAATTGAAGTGGTTGAAGTTGAATAATACACTTTTTTTTGTACTAGTACCTGTTCTTAGCGTGTTCCTGAATTATGACCAGCCGAGAGGACCGGCAATTTGAGCATTGGCTCATGCAGGCATTTCAGTAGCCAGAGTTTATACGTATCTCTTTGTTTTTCTTTGTCCAAAATAAGAATAGAGCGTTATTATTAGAAACGAATAATGTTCTTGCAACAAAGTGTAACGAAAATTGTATTCAGAAACTAAAAAATTGAACTAGTTCTCGGCAGCGGTTATTTCTCCAAGCATACATGAAAGTCAGCCTGTGTTGCTTTTAAGTTGCAAAGAAATCAAATGAAAAACTCCCTAACCAGCTTTAAACTGTATAGGTTACATTTGCCACCTCAATTGCCAAGTTGTGCAAGATATTGGACGCCAAAAGTCGCAGTGATTATTTGATTATTACCTTCCACGGATCACAAATATTTACACTTGCAGAGGAAGACTCTTGTGGGTATAGACAACCCCTTTATCACCATCAACCACTTGACCATTCCCTCTCATAATCCTATATTTTCGAAAAAGCCAAAAATAAATAAATTAAAATGTCAGAAACACAAAATCCATCGACAAAAACAGGAGGGAAATCCCAGTTATCGAAGTTCTTGAGACATTTGGCCCCTTTGTCATTTTAAAACACCAACAGAGGAGTAACTAGCAATTTAGGAAACAGGAGTCTGGATTACTTAGTAGAATTCTCTGAGACGATTAGGCCCCAAGGATAACTCATTACAACAAACACATTCAAGGGAAACACATACCATCGTGTGGTTAGCAGTCCTTCAACTCCAACAGGACCCCGAGCATGAATCCGACTTGTACTTATTCCCACCTGTTCATGTGTCAACATAAAATCAACAATCATGAGACATCAAATGTTAAGCTAACTAACGTACGACACCAGATCTGAAAGGAACATACCTCTGCACCAAGTCCAAAACGAGCGCCATCACAAAACCTTGTACTCACATTGTGAAAGACCGCAGCACTGGTGACAAATAAAAACAAATGTCATACATGTTTTTATTCTTTTAAGCTTAGGGCGATACAGTAAGAAAACAGAAAAAGGGTGCTTCAGAAAAGTGCAAGTCACCAGGCCACAAAATTTGAGGGCAGGGTAACCAAAGAAAGGTTTGCATACCTGTCAACTTGATGTAGAAATATTTCTGCAACTTCATGGTCTTCTGCAACAATACAGTCAGTATGTGCACTGCGAAAAGGAGATATTAGGTAAACAACCATTGTTTCTTCCATTTAAAAGAAGAAAAGATAGGGGGGACGTGAGAGATGTTAGCTTGCCTTCCATGACAATGTATATGGTCAATGGCTGCATATACATCATCCACAATTTCAATCGTGCAAGCCATGGTGTTGTACTCGTGATGAAATGTGCGTGTCTCCATAATATTCAACGAAGTACTCACTTTTGGTCCACCATATAAAGTAATACCTGCATTAGATGCTCATACATTAATGAACTGTTGCCCAATGGAACTTCTACTAATGAATATGAATTTGTTCTTTTAGTTTATTTGAACTCAATGAACGATTCGAAATGTCACTAATTACCAAAGATTTTTTTACTACAAACTGCTCTGCACTATGCGACAAAAGAAAAGAAGAGTTAACAGAGTACATATTACTACTAGAAAAAGAAAAGAAAAAAAATTACCAGCATTAAGTAGCTCTCCAACAAGCTCATTAAGACTACCAGATGTCAACAAATCTTTATGCACGAGAAGTGTTTCCTGAAAATAACAGAAGCAAACAGCTTCATGACTACACTTGTCCCAAACATGCAGCTAAGACTTCGTTTGCAGAGCAGAAAGTACTTAATAAATGCAAAGTGAAAGCTGAGATATGTAAGATATCAGATAGAACCAGGAATTACCATAGCATTGCAAGCTGCGGGATAATCTATCTTTGCATCTAGGACAACACGCTTTGCCATATCAAGATTTGCTGACTTGTCAACATAAACATGACAAATTCCATCTGAAAAAAGAAAAAGACCAGCTTTATTACAACCAAGAGATGGCTTCTTCTAGCAGAAAACTAAGATATGGCTATAAAAAGATAATTTACTTACCAGCATGGCCAAGAACAGGAATCTTTGTTGATTCTTTAATTTGAGAAACAAGTTTATTGCTGCCTCTTGGGATCACAAGATCAATTACATCATCAAGCTACGATACATGTACAAGTGGAGGTAAGAACCAATAAAATGAAAGATAGCCTGCACATAACTATCCACTTTTTCAATCTCATTACACACCTTAAGGAGATCAGGAATTTCCTCTCTTGAAGTCACAAGTCCGATAAGCCTCGATCCAACAGACTCCGGGATCGCCTCAGTGATAACCTATAAATGCATAATTCATCATCTAACCAAATAAGACATGATGTAGTTAGAAAGTTATGATCCAATGCATCTCATGATATCCCAACCTTGTGCAGAACTGCATTAGATCGCTTGGCTTCTTTCCCTCCTTTCAGCAGAAGACCATTCCCACTACGAATTGCCAATGAAGCTATCTATTGAATATCATTAAGAACGAAGCATTAGTGAATCTTCACAAAAAATTATTTCTGACATCAAATTTCAAAAATGGAAATCTTTGATTACGCCAGAAATTAACTCCTAAGTACTAGGATTGTTACAGAATCCAACCTCCAAATTGTTATTTGTTTTTGAGCAATTCAACCACTTGAGAATGTTAGTTAAGATCTTAAGATTGGAGTTATAAAAATATTGACCTTTAAACACATGTAAGAACTAAATAAGGATACAACTAATAATGCAAAATCTCTATAAAAACTAAAGATATACTTTCGGAAATTTATGGACCATTTTGCAATTTACACATAATCTCCATGAAGCTAATGATATAGGACGTCCAAGACACTCCAAGTCAATGACTAGCAAACACCAAACCTAAAATCAACATTTTGGAATATACCTGAACTAGTGCATCAGGTCGAGACTCAAACACAATCAGGAGAACACCCAAGGGGGAAGATGTCTTCTCCAAGATAAGCCCATCTGCAACCTAGATTGTTATCAAAGTTACAAGAAGTCAGTGATCAATTATTAGTATGTTGGGGAAACTCAGTTCGAAGAAAGAAAAATATCCTCATATCTCACTCTAGTTACCTCAGTTCTTGTCAAAACCTGACCAATTGGTTCTTCCATGTCTGCTAGTACGCGAACAGATTTAGCCAAACTTAAAATCTGAGAAACACAATGTGCTACATGTTAATTTAGGAATCTAATCCGTATTAGCAAAGAGAATTGCTACCATGTCATGAGAGTCATACTCCCAAGATGATAATTGTGGGAAAAAAGATTTAGAGGAAGGACACGATTGTAAAGGATTAAATGTTAACAATTCGAGAGCCTTGCCTTTCCAGGCTTTAGAGACAAGCGAGATATCAATTGCTTGTCATACCCATCCTTCTTTGCAGCAGCAACATCAGCATCATTTTCTCCTTGGATCAAGCTTTCATTTGCTTCTAAGGCATCAGCTACTTGCAACAGAATTTTCTTTCGATCTTGTGAAGGAAGGGCCTGCAAGCATTTTAATCATTTACTCCGAAATTACTCCTGACATCTAAGCTCCTCATAACACACAACAAATTCGACCATATAGTTCAACTTTTTAGGGAAGTATAATGTGACCAAATGCAAAAGAAGAGAAACTACAACTCCATCCCCTGTTTAAGCGAACAAAAGTGTTACCTGAAGTCGCCTAGAACATTCCCTTGCTGCAACTGCCATATCACGTGAACCAACTTCTTTAAGGGGGGCCCATAAATGTGCATCCTTGTGAAAAAGGGTACCTATGTGCTCTCCTTGGACAACTTTTATAATGTTGTCAGTAGCATAACCACTTCAGTCAAAAACAAAAAAGGAATGGAAAGCTCAATCAGGTATACATTTGAAAATTAATAGAAAGACAAGTAATTACTCATGACATTGAACTTGCAACAAAAGCACTCAACTGTTATATACCTGGTAATAATGACAGGGACACCTGCAGAAGCTGCATATACGGCAGCTTTTACTTTAGCGGTCATACCTCCTCTACCTACCCTGGATTTGTCACCAAATGTAACTTCTCCTTGATGCTTTTCTTTTATGTATGTATGGATTAACTTTGACTTTGGCTCACTAGGAGGGCCATTATATAATCCGTCTACATCACTCAACAGAATAAGAAGGTCAGCTTTTAGTTCTAAAGCCAACAGAGCTGCTAAACTGTCATTATCCCAAAATATACCAGAAGAGTCCTGAAACAATAAGCATTGACGAAATGACGATGAGAAAAGAAGAAGCATCAGTATATCGAACAAGAAAGTATACATGTACAATCTGCTCTAGTCATCAACTAAACACACAAGCATACTCAACATTGACAAAACAAAATCAAATTTGCCTACAAAACTAGTGTTGCATTCATAACAAGTTGACCATCAAAATAGAGAAGCAAAAGGCAAATGTCAAGAGCACTACACCTCATAAGGAGCCTTCCTGGTACTGATAGCATCATTCTCATTAAATATAGGGATCACATGAAATTTTAACAATGATTTCACTGTCTCACAAAGTTGCATTCTGAAGTTGATATCGCCAAAATCTCGATCAGTCACAAGGAGCTGAGATGAAGTCACATCTAGCTGCATAACAAATTACTCTTTAAGGTTTAGAACCGGAAATCATATAAACATTAAGTTCTAGGTCTTAAACATAGTCACGGATTTAAAATACTGTAGATGAGCAACCTGAGTAAAGAGCATATCGTAGAGAGACATCAGTCCACTCTGTCCAACGGCTGCACACTCCTTTCCATCAAGTTCTGTTTGTGGTTTTTGGAGATCAGCAAAGCTGCAAAACAGGGCAACGTATGAGTTCCACTTCTTTCCTATACACTGACAACTTTATATTCTAGCAGAAGTCCCAAAAGGTGGTTTTATGCAGTAGGAAAAGTCACAAAAAGAAAGCTACTAAAAGAAGTACTAACCTGCTGTTCAGTAGTTTCCTGTATCTTAGCCTTTGGCGGCCAACACCAACAGCACCGGAAGTTACTAAAATTACCTCAAATCCTCGAGTATTTAAGTCCTTAAGCTGCAATCAATACGTCCATAAACGGAATACCGTAAACTTCAAATAGGCTTCAATAATGATACAGCGAATGAATTCGAATACTGCCCAAGCCCTCGCGCAACGAAAAATTAAGAATGATACTCAATCATACCTGCTCACAAAGTGCTCCAAGTCTACCCAATGCTAATCTTCCATCAGGTCGTGTAACAACAGCCGTTCCAACCTTTAATATTCACACAATAAACAAAATCAGCAACAACATTTTCTCAATGGGACACAAAAATCAATAATGCATAGGCCGTGGGTGCAATTAACGACATTCGATTCACAACCTACTGGCACCCATGAATGAAGCAAGCATAGGCGGCGGGGGCAATTGCCCCCCATATGGCTAATTAAAGAAAAAAAATCGAACTTCCTGTAATCCACCACCCACCACCCAATGTTATAAATAATAATCAACATTTCACTGAAATTGAGTGAAAGATTGTAACTTTTCACATTTAGAGACATGGGTTTTAGCTAGAAATCATCAAAAATACATAATCATGAAATTTAATTATCATTGCCTCAACTTTGCCATTGAAAAAAAACATTTACTACTCAAAACTAAATAAATCAATCAAATCATTAATTAGGTTGCATGATAAAGGAGGAGGTACCTTGACAACAACACGCTTAACGTCTTTGACAAAAGCCCGAGTTGAATCCATTGCTGTTCTTCAAGTTGTTCGATCAGTTGGTGTTCTCGACGTGACCTCCTCTTCAGTTGTATAAACAGAGGAGAAGAGAGTTTCAATCACAGAGAGAGAGACCCTTGTTCTTCTTTTAAGATAACAGAGAAGACGTTGACGTTTCAATCAAAGAGGTCGACTAGAGAGAGGGCTGCTGCTACTACTACTATCCATCCATCATCCACGGATTTGTTTTGATTTTGACACAGTGTCTGTTTTACCTGGTGAAATTGGGTGCACGTGAGATACACGTGCTGGATCACCAATCGGATTTTGGGGTATGAAATTTTTGGGGTTTGATCACTCCCTCAGTCCGAGCAAAAAAGATATTATCATTTTTTTATTTTAGCTTTAGATTATGGTGAAGATTTTAAGGGTGAGTAATTGATGGATGGATGTGGATTTGGTATCATCCACGTCCAGTCCATATAAACGACGGATTTAAAATTTTCACCTATGTCAAGTCCATTGTTCGTCGGATTTGACAGCTATAGATGGACGATGAACGGATTAAATACAGATGGTAATTTTGAATTATAAGGCATATTTTAGATCGGATGATAATCTTTTGCTAACAGAGTGAGCTTTGGGCCACCATACATGTTCTCATTACAAGGTGAATTTTGAGTCACATTGTTATACTTAAGGTGTGCATCCCATACGTCTAGTTTAATCAATTGTTACTCAAATCTTTTAAATTATCATGTAATATAACTATCAGAAGTTTTTAAGACGGTTGAAAGCATAATACATAATATGATGAACCAATTTTCTTTTAATAATTAAATATGTTAGAATGAGCCGATATAACGTAATATAGTGATAAAATCACTGGATAATGATATTTATAATTTAAATTTAAAATTTATCGGTGCTAAATTTTTAAACGATCCATAAAATAAATAAAAATATGTTACCATGATGTAAGATTTGTTTATGGCCTAAAAGATGTGTCTACAGGTGCATCAAAATCTAGTTGGTGTATCAAAATTCAAAGAGTTGCTCTAGTTGCATCATAGTTGTATCATGCATTATGTCTGGCGACATCAAATCTGCATACGTAACCTAAGATATCCTGTTGTTACCCCCATGATTAAAAAATGTCCCAGTGATCCAAAACCTTCACAAATTATGAGCGTGAAATAAATCAAATAAATAAAATAATATCACCAATTGGAAGTACTATACGTAGATGATATAAAATGAGGTGACAAGAAGGAAGAATTAAAGATAACAACGACAGAACCTCGCAGACACAGCAGTAAGTGGCCACAAAAACTTGCCTACACGTATGAATAAAACAAATGTATGAAAAGAGAGACATCAATCACACTCCGTGCACAGCAGTTCGTTTGTTGGGTTCATTCAGACATGCAAAAGAGATGTATGATGTCATATTTTTATTAGTATTTGTTAACATGTTCTTGTACACTATTTACTCTCAGTTGCACATGCAAATCCAGTTCTAAATTATGTACCAATGAATGAATCTTTAAAACCAGATGCATGATATTGATACCCATAAATCCATAGATGTCTAATCTGAGGTCTATTAATTTTGTTACCTCTAAAAAAATGTGGTGTCTAAAATGGGTAAAGTATTAAATTTTCCCGCTAATCACTGTTAAAGCTTAATAACTTAAATAAAATTTATTTCAATTTCACTCTTTCAAGTATTTTATCATCAACTCAACCCTTTTAATTAGATTTTTGATTCATATATATATTCAAATTTAATTTTTTTTAGAAATTTTGATTTTCTAAGTTTAACTAGATTCGGTCGATATGAATGTTAACATAGGCCGATTCTGGATAATCGGATGATATGCACATAGTGATTCTGGTTTGATATTCTTCGTGGTTGAAGAACAACAACACAAAATCGGTCGATGTGGACATTCATGTCGACCGGTTCTGATTAAAAGAAACAATAGAATTCATGTTGGTGTAGATGGTGATTTTTCGACCAAGGAAAAAATGGTCATTTTACGACCAAGGGAAAAAAGATCATTTTACAATTAGGGGAAAAACGGTTATTTTGCAAACTCGGCTAGCCTAGTCTAGTTAAAACACACTTAGGCCTTATGAACACGGTTCAACTTCCAAGTTCTATAAAGAAAAGTTCGAGCCTAGACATAAGACAGAGCTTCAGCCAAGATAAAGCTCGAACACCGACTAACGCAAAGATGAAGCCTAAGCATAAGTTCAAGATGAAGCTCAGGATTCGAGGAAGATGAAGCTAGGTCCTCGGATAATACGGATGCGAAGCCTCAGCCAAGATGGAGATAAAGCCTCAGCTAAGACGGGGGCGAAGCCTCATCCAAGAAGAAGTAAAGCTTCGGCCATGACGAAGGAGAAGCCTCGAGTAAGATGGAAGCGAAGCCTCGGCCAAGAAAAATGGAAAATCATCACGACCATAACAGGGAAAAACTTCGAGCTTAGGCAAGGCACGACCCTAACTCACAGACGAACCTCAAGCCTATATGTAGGGAAAAGCTCAAGCTAGCCTCCATACACGACTTGTGCTTCAGACTCGGCAAAGGTGCAACCTGACCTCAGTCTAGCAACAATGTCAATGCATGGTGCCTCTCTTATGTCCGGACCTGCAACTAGGCATCCCAATCTACAGTCTTAAGCATACCCAAAGCCAAAACGTTGGTTTCATGACATATGAGATTCATTTGAACATCGCAAGCGTATTCTTGGCTATTTCACCCCTCGAAGATCACAAACTTGACTAGGGGACCCTCACAGGGAATTAGGCCTTCAACTTCTCTTATGGACAGCCTTGCCTCCGATCTACGCTCGACAGACCCTATGTTTGGACAACGACTCAACTTGCTCATATTATTGGACAACAACTCGACTTGTTCCTCTGAATGGACAAATGATATCAGGCCTTAATATTTCCCCAAAGCCGACCAAATTGCTTTTTTCCTAAGAAAACGCCTACAACTAGGTCATGTCTGACTCAAGCATGTCCACTCCTCACGACATACCCAGCTATAGTCTCCTTGAGATCTCCACAACATTCAGGATTTTCTCCACATACTGAACGTGAGTATTCCTTTATTAAAGTTAAAACAACTCTAAAGAATAATGTACCACATCATACAACATATTTCACATATAAAGGCTGATTATGTCAAAAATGGAGAGATATCTTTAGGGTTTCGGTGTGGTGGTCTACGACATGCGTGAGTATCATCCTACTCACACAGGAA
This sequence comes from Papaver californicum, assembly GCA_023531435.1. Taxonomy (NCBI): domain Eukaryota; kingdom Viridiplantae; phylum Streptophyta; class Magnoliopsida; order Ranunculales; family Papaveraceae; genus Papaver; species Papaver californicum. Next base: position 93,963 of record JAJJMC010014906.1, read on the forward strand.
GAGAATAGTCGGTAACAAGAAGTTAACTTCAGAGGATAGACTCAACCCATGATTTATCCTTGGTTATGAGATTAATGATGAGTTGATTATCTTACTCCCCATCCTTATCTCACCTACTTGATATTGGGGTTTTGCAAGCTATAAATAGTCCAACACTCGCTTATTCTAATTGAACAACAAGTTCATAACTCGGAACATTATATAGCTTCCAACATACTTTATCTCTCACAGATTTTTCGTATGCAACTTCTCTGCAACTCAAAACTTTGATCTCATCACTTTCAACTTTCCTCCCTAAGACCGACCCTATCTCTCTCATGTGACTGAAGTAGCCCTTGAACGACCATTTTCTTGGTATAGGAAAAGACTCTTCATAATCAACCTTACGCAGTCATACAAACTCTAACCGTCTTTATCTTTTTTATTCTTTTACGATTTTTATCTTCTACAATTGGTTTTTTAGGATACAATCAGACAATGCGGATGTTCATATCGACTGATTCCTGGTTAAGGAAATGTCATTTTATTTTGTTAGCTTTTAGCCTATAATCGGTCGGTATGAACATTCATGTCGACCGTGTCTTGCTAACCATTTTTTTCTGGATGGTTTTTAGCCTACAATCGGCACATATATCAAACAATATTCATTCTTCGTGAATGAAGAACATCAAACTAGAATTGGCACACGTAGGCCTTCGTATCAGCCGATTCTGATTGATGTTCTTGAAAAATTTTTCATGTGTTTGATGATTAATTAACACTAATTATTCCACAACTAACACGATTAATTAATATCTATTAATCATGGATAAATTATTATTAACAAAAAATAGTTGAATATAAAGTATTTTATTTTATTTCAAAATAATTATATTTTGTTCTTCATGGATAGGTCTCAAATTAGCAAGATGTTTTGTAGATATTTTTTTACTTTTGGTACATGCTCATGTGCATTCCTATATGACATTGCAACCACCCTTGGATGAGAAAGAAAATCATATGGTTAACAAGAAGTGCGTTGCATATATCGTACATCAAGACAGTTTGGCCGAGTGGTCTAAGGCGCCAGATTTAGGCTCTGGTCCGAAAGGGCGTGGGTTCAAATCCCACAGCTGTCATATTTTTTTTATTTTTTTTTCCTTCAGCCAAACTTGGTCACAACCCCACTCCTCCCATATGCATGTTTTTGTATAAGCTATAATACTCTGGAGTCAAGGCTTGAGACTTATTCAATGTATTTCATGAATCATTGTGTGTGTGTATTATTACTTCGTATATGTTGTGACACTGATAGAATCATTCCAACCTTAGTATAATAATTCTGCAATCGTTTGCAGATAGAATATGGAGACTTTGTAGACAAAAGACTAATTCTGTTTGCCCTCGACTTGGCAGAGTAGTCTAAGGCGCCAGATTTAGGCCCTGGTTTTTGGCACACAAATACAAAGAAAAAACCTGACGTGGCGGGGCACACAAATACAAAGCAAAGACCGCATGTGGCCGGAAAACAAAAAAATAAATTAATCACGACGGCATAACTTCACCAAGAGCTGCACTGAGAAACAAGCTAACTGCGATTTTCCCCATAACTCCAGCTGCAGCTGAAGCCATACTATTCTTTTTACCGCCAGTACTTGAAGTAGTTCCGTTATTAGGAGGAGCAAGCGGCTGATGGTAATTGTTGTAAGGTGGTGATGGTCCATAGGGCTGTGGATAACAGTAATTATAATTAGGTGGTGGATTTGGATGGTAGTTATTTTGCGGTGGTGCTGTGAATGGCGTCATCCCTGCATAATTCCCATGTGTTGGAGATACAGGAGGATGAACAGGTCCCTTTTGCTGGTGCATCTTTGGTGATCCCTTTTGCTGGTGCAACTTTGGTGATCCCTTTTGCTGCAGCATTTTTAGTGATCGGGGCGAGTATTGATGATTATCAAATGGAAGAGTAACACACTCAATATGGATATTGACACCACATGGATCACATCTGTAACTCCACAAAGAGGCTGAAACAACGCCACTGCATATAGCACACACGGAGCCAGGAATAGCCGGGACTGATTGAAACTTTAGAGGGTGGTTTTCATCAATTGGATGACGCATTTGGGATGGAAATTTAGAGCATAAAGGATGGATGAAGAAGAAATGTCGACCGTCATCATGGCGTTTCTCAGCACCAGATGAACATATGTAGAAGAGGCCTTTGACTTGATCACCACAGATACCACAAGGACGTAATTGACCATAATCTTTCTTGATTGAATCCGATCCGTCCCACATTAATTCCAGTTGGTGGTTAAGGTGAAGGTAAGTGTCGAGGTACTCAGGACAGTCAGCACAATACTCGTGGAGATTGAAATTGCATTGCTTGCAACGGTAAAAAACACCAGAATCTATATTAGTGTTGCAGGCATTACATAAGATCTCGTTATTTTGATATTGATCGAAAGACTCCCTAGTTAAGGTATGAGAATGGGTAAAGTGCTGCAGAGTGTTTGCTGGAAAACTCTTACGCGCTGGAGCCATTGATCTCTGCTTCTCTATCTCTCTGGTTAACTTAATTTGTTTGTCTAGATATTATTTATCCAGGCAAGCTGTGGATATTAGTATTTATTTATAGCCACTTGCTGCTATACGACTTATTCAGATAGATGTACATTATCTGGTGTACTGAACTTTTCAATTATTGCTACCGGCCATGGTGCGTGTGTAGTAGTGCACGTCCTAGTGATTTAATCTCCACTGTAATTCAGTCAGAAGAACAAACAAATGAATAAAGTATTTAGAAACTAGTACAGACTCCGTCGTCAGAGAAAACGAAGGAATAAAGTATTATACAGTTCCTTATGTCATTGAACTCTGGGTCTAAGGGCCAAATAGCTAGCATATTTTCCTTACCCCCTTGGATACACTTGATAGTTTCAGCAAAATCATGAGTGCAAGTTTCTAGGATGAAATGATTTTTATCACAGTGATTATAATAAAATCAAAGTGATGACCTACAAGTTAGAATAAGCACTAGCTGTAGCTAGGATGGTGTATGAATTATGGCGATTGGCGAACATAGAGAGAGTTCATCTTATCTGGATACATATTTGGTTTTAGAAGCAAAAAAAAAATCAATGCGCAAATTTTTTGGCATTCTTATTTAAAATTTTATTTATGAAAAAACATTGTGACACAGCACTGATGTCGTGTCTGCAACAATAAAATACTGAACATAAATGATGTTAACGTTAATTAAAATCTTTGAATTGAAACACTGATTTGCACACAAAGGACAGAGCCACCTGTTCAGCAAATTGTCCTTAACACAATAGTCCGCAGGAACTCCTCAAAAATGAGAAATGCTACACCCCCACAACGGAGATGTGTCTAGGATAGAACTGCCCGATATGACTAGTATAAGCACAATACTAGTGACCCATTCAAACGAACTCAAAATCAAGATGAAGGAAAGAAATAAACACACAAAGCGCAAGAAAAACAAGAAGAAGGGAAAAGAGCTAGGGATAGTAGCATGCTCTTGGATGAGATGAAATGAAGTAAATGATTTTTTTTATAGGCGAAGAGGAAGAGAGAGAAATCAGTCCAACAATTAATTATGTGTCGACATAATGTTGTAAATTTGTGTCGACATAATGATGTAAAGAAAAAACGGGCAGAAAATATCTGGTTTTAAAAGCAGAAAAACAAAATCAATGTGCAATTTTTTGGCATTCTTATTCA
>JAJJMC010014906.1:97701-113057 GCA_023531435.1 Papaver californicum
GCAGAAAAACAAAATCAATGTGCAATTTTTTGGCATTCTTATTCAAATTTTTATTTATGGAAAAAGAGTGTACATCGTGACACAACAATGATGTTGTGTCTGCAACAATAAAATACAGAACACAAATGATGTTAACGTTAATTAAAATATATGAATTGAAACACTGGTTTACACACAAAGGACAGAGCCACCTGCTCAGCGAATTGTCCTTAACACAATAGTCTGTAGGTACTCCTCAAGAATGAGAGATGCTACACCCCCACAACGGAGATGTGTCTAGGATAGAACTACCCGATATGACTCGTATAAGCACAATACTAGTCACCCATTCAAACGAACTCAACAACAAGATGAAGGAAATAAATAAACACACAAAGCGCAAGAAAAAAAAGAAGAGGGGAAAAGAACTAGGGATAGTAGTCTGCTCTAGGATTAGTTGAAATGAAGAAAATGATTTTTTTTATAGGCGAAGAGGAAGAGAGAAATCAGTCCAACAATTAATTATATGTCGACATAATGATGTAAAGAAAAACGGACAGAAAATATCTAGTTTTAGAAGCAGAAAAACAAAATCAATGTGCAATTTTTTGGCATTCTTATTCAAACTTTTATTTATGAAAAAAGAGTGTACATCGTGACACAACACTGATGTCGTGTCTGCAACAATAAAATACTGAACATAAATGATGTTAACGTTAATTAAAATCTTTGAATTGAAACACTGATTTGCACACAAAGGACAGAGCCACCTGTTCAGCAAATTGTCCTTAACACAATAGTCCGCAGGAACTCCTCAAGAATGAGAAATGCTACACCCCCACAGCGGAGATGTGTCTAGGATAGAACTGCCCGATATGACTAGTATAAGCACAATACTAGTGACCCATTCAAACGAACTCAAAATCAAGATGAAGGAAAGAAATAAACACACAAAGCGCAAGAAAAACAAGAAGAAGGGAAAAGAGCTAGGGATACTAGTCTGCTCTGGGATTAGTTGAAATGAAGAAAAAGATTTTTTTTTATAGGCGAAGAGGAAGAGAGAAATCAGTCCAACAATTAATTCTGTATCGACATAATGTTGTAAATTTGTGTCGACATAACGATGTAAAGAAAAACGGGCAGAAAATGTCGACATCATGCTGTAAAGGAAATTTTATCCGCCTGGTCAGACGCCCCCCCATTAAGACAAGATTTATTTTTGAAATTCAAATTTATTTAAAAATATTTCAAACGAAATTTGTCCAAAAAGATAAGTCTTGGTTGACCCACATCCACACCAGGCCTAGCCGGACGGCGGTGGCATGAAGCACCGCGCGTATGTGAAAGTATAGTTGCACCAACTAGCCCAATGCCTTAGTCCTCTCTCTTCACACAAAAGTGGGTTGACCCAAAGGGCCAATCTAAGAAGCAAGTTTCCCAGTAATATGGAGAGGTCCTAAGATCCATTTCCACCAAGATCAAAAACAAAACATAAATAAGTTCATTTTCTCTGACAATGGACACCATTGTACCATGCCCCAAGTTCAAATCAGAAACCTCTCCGTTCCACTTGATACGATCGAAATTTATTTTTCTGTTTTGGCTCTTTTCGTATCTTGCACAATGCCACTAAAGATAGACGTCAACTCATCATTCTCCTTTCCACTGAAAAGAAACATCTCATAGGAGATTCGACGTTCGGTTCATCACTTGACTTATCTTTTCTGCGTGAAATCTCTTCAACTATTGGATACACAGGATATCCTCATATCTGATACACAACATATGCAATATTCTCATATCCGGAAATAACCAAACCGCATCTTCACCAAATCCTCTCATGTTTATTGCATATTATCTCTATGCAATATTTGCAATATTTTCTTCCCAAGATAAGCACACCATGTTTAGTGCATATCCATTTTCTTTCCCTTCTGTATCTTCTGTATTGCGAACTGTCGAGACATATAAGAGTCTCCAGTTTTGTATTCTGTGATATAGAAAGAATGTGTACCAATAAAGTTCATCTTCTATACCACTTTCAATATGGTATCAAAGCCAAGTTATCCGCACTCAAACTCAAAGAAATATCAAATCTTCAAACTTTCTGTCTCTCCATGGCAGACAGTAACCCAACCAAAACAATTGGAGATGCTATAGACCATAGGTCTCCCTATTATCTACACCCTTCAGACTAACCAAGACAAATACATGTGAATGATGTCTTGACGGATAGCAATTACCTAGATTGGATGCAAGAAATGGAGAATTTCTTGTTTTCCAAAAACAAGATAGGTTTCGTTGATGGAAGTATCAAGAAACCTAAAGAAAACAGTACAAAAATGATGGCATGGAAACGCTGCGATGCTATGATTAGAGGATGGCTCACTACAGCCATGGATAGAGAGATTCGAGGCAGTGTTAAGTACACCAATTCCGCTGCAGAAATATGGTCAGATCTTCGCGAAAGATTTGGCAAAGAGAGTGCACCTCGGGCATACGAATTAAGGCAATCCATCTCCAATACAAGGCAAGATGGAATGTCCGTTTCCTCCTACTACACGAAGCTAAGGGTGTTGTTGGACGAAATACAGTCTTTTCTCCCTATTCCGAAGTGCAAATGTAACAACTGTAGTGTGATGTTGGTAAAGCTCTCAATGAGAATCAAGAAAAGGAACGCCTCTATGTGTTCCTATTGGGTTTGGACAATGAGTTTGCGACCATTAGAACCCAAATTCTGGCTATGAAACCTACTCTGTCGCTGTCAACAGCCTATCATTTGGTTGCCGAAGATGAGCAACAAAGAGTAATCACCGGCAGTTCAAGAAGAACCGCGCCTGATTCAGCTGCTTTTCACTCAACCGTAAGAAATTTCCCAACGAGAAATACTTCAGGCAACAACAACAGGATGTTCTCCGAGCAAAACAGGCGTGTTCCAGGCTTGCTCTCGGAACGCAGCAGACACATCCCAGGTTCTGTGTTTTCAGACACTTCAGACGTTTCTAAGAGGGATGGAAGGCAAGCTGAATTTTGTGATTTCTGCAACAAGTCCGGACACAACAGGAAGGGCTGTTTCAAATTGATTGGGTTCCCGGATTGGTGGCCAGCAAAACCCTCAACCGATCGCAGACCTTCCAAATTCAAGTCGAGAGCCGCTTGTGCAGAAGTTTCTGTCGATCAAACAGATGCGTCAGGAGATTGCGTTGATATTGGAGGTTTGAGCTTGAAAAAAGACCACTATGAACAGTTCCTAAAACATGTAGCTGCCGAGAACAAGACGGCGAATGAAACCTCTCGCAGCGCAATATGGCAGGTAAATCTCACCATAATAATAGTTGGATAGTGGATACAGGATGCACGGAACACATGACCTACAAAACTGATATTCTTGAAGAAAAATCTGTATCCAGCCATGAAGCACCAGTCATTATTCCAAATGGTGAGGTCATTCCAGTTAAAGGAAGGGGTAACCACACTTTGAAAAATGGAATAAAAATGAGAGGGGTCTTGCACATTCCAAAATTTACATGCAACCTTCTATCTGTTAGCAAACTTACGAAAGATTTAAAGTGTACAGTGACATTCTTTCCTGATTTTTTTTTTCATACAGGACTTGCGTTCGAGGAGATTGATTGGAACGGGTAAGTGCAAAGATGGTCAATATCAAATGGGGATGTCTACAAGTAGAAGAACAACCATGATGACAGTGTTGGATATGTGGCACAAGAGATTGGGACACGCTGGTGACGGAAAATTATCTCAAATAAAATTTCTTAATAATGTTTCTTTCAAGAACAATAATGATGTTTGTGATTCTTGCGTTAAGTCAAAAATGACAAGACAACCTTTCCCTATTACTAAAACAAATGCTGTCTTTGAATTACTACAATGCGATATATGGGGAAAGTATCCAACACTTTCTTTCTCTAAAGCCAACTATTTCCTAACAATAGTTGATGACTACAGTAGAGCTGTTTGGGTATTTCTACTGAAACACAAGCATGAAGCAAGTACATGCTTGGTTGTTTTTACAGAATGGTTAAAACACAGTTCGAAAGAAACGTTAAGAGAATAAGATGTGATAATGGTGGGGAGTTCACTTCAAATAGTATGCTTGCTTTCTATGCCGAACAAGGAATTACTTTAGAAACGACGTGTCCACACACTCCGCAGCAGAATTGGGTTGTAGAACGGAAGCACAGACATCTTCTCGAAACAACACGAGCCCTCAAAATTGAAGCCGACCTCCCAATAAGATTTTGGGCAGAATACATCCTGACTGCGGCCTACACCATCAACATACTTCCTTCAAAGATAACCAACAACAACACCATACGAATTATTGTTTGATCAGAAGCCAACTTATGATCATATGAGAATTCTTGGGTGTATGGTCTATTATCGAAGTTTCGAGACCAAAGGTGACAAGTTCGCAATGCGAGGGAGACCAGGGGTTTTCATGGGCTACCCAAATGGAACAAAGGAATACAAAGTGTACGACCCAAGTCACGATAGAATCATCATATCCAGAGATGTAAAATTTGCAGAGAATGTGTTTCCCTTCGCCACAAAAATCAAAGAAATAGTACACAAAGAGGAGAACGTTTTTCAATACCCATTCATAGATGATCAAGGAGAGAATGAGCCCAACAGGCCAGACGCAACCCATGAGGACTACCTCAACAACCTTGGACAGGTCGAAATGATGGACTTGAGGCCTAACGAACCAGAAATCAATTCTTCCGAAAGCCCATGTTCGTTGGAAGAAAGTGGTCCGTCCAATGGGTCGGCTACTCTAGCACTTAATCAAATTGAAGGCACAGAATCCCAAAACAACAATGTTGGGCTGGGAAGAGAACAACGAACCAGGTTCAGGCCTGCTCGACTCAATGACTATGATGTACGACTTCCCCCATCCATAGACCATGCATAGCCTGCCTCCGATCAACACTCCTCAACGGTATGTCTCTTAGCAAATTTTGTTTCCTACGATAAATTTTCTGACTCCCACAAAGCCTTTTTGGCTGTCATCAGCTCCAATGATGAGCCGAGAAACTTTAAGGAAGCCATGCAGGACAAGAACTGGAGAACAGCCATGCAAAGAGAGATAAGTGCTCACGAAGAGAATGGAACTTGTACCATAGAAGACCTGCCCGATGGGAAACGAGTCATAAATTCGAAGTGGGTCTACAAGATAAAGTACAAGCCAAACGGTGAAATAGAGATGTACAAGGCTAGACTCGTCGCAAAAGGCTACACACAAATGGAGGGGGTTGACTACCACTATACGTTTGCTCCAGTTGCCAAGCTAGTTACAGTTAGAAGCCTACTTGCTATTGCTGTTAAGAAGGAGTGGACTATTCATCAACTTGACGTGAACAATGCATTCTTGTATGGGGATTTGCATGAGGAAGTTTACATGAAGATTCCACAAGGCTATGACAAAGGGGGATCCACGAAGGTATGCAGGCTGAGAAAATCTCTCTATGGTTTGAAGCAAGCCTCGAGGAACTGGTATCAAAAATTCACATCAGCTCTACTCGAACTTGACTTCAAACAATCCCACGCGGATCACTCGTTCTTCATTTACAAGAAAGGAAAAAAAATTTTCAGTGCCCTCATATACGTCGACGATGTTATCATTGTGGGAAATAACCAAGACAAACTACAAGAAGAAAAATCCTAACTCGACAACAAATTTAGCATCAAAGACCTCGGACCCCTGAAGTACTTTCTTGGAATCGAAGTTGCGCGTACAAAAGACGAATTGGTCCTAAGCCAGCGAAAATACACTCTAGACATTCTAGAAGATAGTGGAATGCTGGGGTGTAGACCATGTTCTTTTCCCATGGAGAAAAATCTAAAACTTGAGAATGATGATGGAGATATTCGTGCGGATGCAAGTAAGTATAGACGTCTGGTAGGGAGGCTTCTGTATCTCCAAGCCACGAGACCGGATCTCACATACTTGGTAAACGTACTAAGCCCATTTGTCTCTGATCCCCGACAGAAACCTTTAGATGCCGCCATGAGGGTCTTACGATACCTAAAGGCTACTCCAGGACAGGGGATCTTCTTTCCCAAAAATGGAGGAACAAACTTGGTCACGTACTGTGATGCCGAATGGCTGGGTTGTCCCATCACAAGAAGGTCACGAACTGGATACCTTTTGCTCCAAGGGGGAGTGCCAGTTTCTTGGAAATCTAAGAAACAATCCGTCGTATCACGATCCTCGGCTGAAGCAGAGTACCGAGCCATGGCAACCACCACTAGTGAAGTTTTATGGATGCGCTGGCTCCTAAAGGTACTTGAGGTTGAACAAAGTGGACCGACGCCCCTTTATTGTGATAACCAAGCGGCTAAACACATTGCAAATAATCCAGTTTTTTGAACGAACGAAGCATGTTGAAATGGATTGTTACTTTGTCAAGGAACGAGTTGAGTCCCAAGAGATAGAACCCCTCCACGTCAACACGAAGATGCAGATAGCCGATCTATTCACTAAAGCACTGGGGTCACACCAACTAGAGTCTTTACTCGTCAAGCTGGGCATGCGCAACCTACACGCTCCAGCTTGAGGGGGAGTATTGGATACACAGGATATCCTCATATCTGATACACAAGATATGCATTATTCTCATATCGGAAATAACCAACCGCATCTTCACCAAATCCTCTCATGTTTATTGCATATTATCTCTATGCAATATTTGTAATATTTTCTTCCCAAGATAAGCACACCATGTTTAATGCATATCCATTTTCTTTCCCTTCTGTATCTTCTGTATTGCGAACTGTCGAGACATATAAGAGTCTCCAGTTTTGTATTCTGTGATATAGAATGAATGTGAACCAATAAAGTTCATCTTCTATACCACTTTCAATATCAACAGGTTTCAATTTTAAAGAGCTGCTCCCTTGCTTAGTTGGTGACGAATCTTCATCACCATTCTCATTTGATTCCTCATCAGCTGGGTCTTCTCTTATTCCATCTCTTTCATTTCTTGCTGCAAAGACATTGAGAAGATTGTATTGATTAATGTTGCATGAAGGATCTTGCAATCTGATAATATCGTTTTCCTCCTTCCCTATTCCTCTTGGATATTGTCTTCCCTTTCAGAACTGTCCAATCTTCAACCAGAGATTGATTGTTTTCTTGAATTTCCACACACGGTTGTGTCAATTCTTGATTATCACAAGTCCCCTCAGGAATTCTATTCTCCTCAGTAGAGACATTTACCAAAACTTCTTGTTCAGCATTTGTTGTGATATCGTTATTTTGGGCTGTTGTATGAACATCACAGGCTGTGGTGCCATATGAAAAGCTGCTTGGCGCTGTTGTCGATGTTCTTGGTGCCGTCGTTGTTGGCGCAGTAGTTGTTATCCTCCTGAAGAAGGAATTTTTATCTGATAATGAGTTTCCTCGTGCACTACGAATACCTCCTCACCTTCACTCCAGTCTGTCTCCTCACCATCACTCCAGTAAGTTTCCTCACCATCACTCCAATAAGTCTTCTCACCAGGAAACCAGTAAGTCATGCTTGATTAGTTTTTTGTTCACTTGGAGAATTTATTGAGAAATTAAGGAAGTTCTAACTCTATCAAAGACTCAGTTGGGATGGAACGCTAGCTCATTCGGCGGATGAAGTCCATCTGCAGGCTTAGAAGAAGTCCTATTAGCAGCTTCAATATTTTAACAGCTTGAAATCATTTGTATATAGATTGAGACATTGTCTACGAAAGACAAATTCTATTGCCCCCCCACCCACTAGGCCACCTCCATGCCCCTACTTGGTCTTAAAAGTAATAGCATTAATAACTAGACTTTTTCGATGAAAGACTATATATAGTTCTATTTGCCTTGCAACAAGCATAGATTTCCAGACTGTGTTTATCATATTGATGCTTGGTCAGGGAAATTCATCTTCACATGTCGCCTATTTACCATGTAAATTAAAAGGTGAAGGGGAAAATTCCGCAGCTATGATTATTATTTTAATTTTAAATTTTTTTATATCTGATGCGGTACACAAATACAGAACAATAAGACCCCAGATGGCCGGAGAACAAACGAAAAGAATTACTTCTAATTACAATATTGCAAGGAAAGTTCATCCCATGGGCACAACGACACCCAAAGTTGCACTGAGTAACAAGCTAACTGCAATTCTTCCCAAGACTTTAGCAGACCTCTTCTTTTTACTGCCATGAGTACTAGAAGTATTTTCCTTTTTAGGAGGAGCATTACCGCCACTACTTGAATTAGTTTCCTTATTAGGCGGAGCATTACTAATACTGCCAGTACTAAAAGTAGTTAAGTTATTAGGAGGAGCATGCGGTGGATGATGGTTGTAATAAGGTGGTGGCGGCGTTGGTTTGTACCCGTTGGGCTGTGGTGGCTGTGGATAATAGTAATTATAATTAGGTGACGAATATGGGTAATAGTTATTAGGAGGTGGACAGTAGTTATTGTATGGTGGTGGTGTGAATGGTGTCGTCCCAGTGTAACCTCCATATGGAGGAGGCACAGGTCCCTTTTGCTGGTGCATCTGTGTTTGAGGATCTTCTAGTGATCGAGACGAGTAAGTAGGTCCGGAATGATGATCATCGGATGGAAGAGTAATACACTCAAGATGGATATTGACACCACATGGATCACATCTGTAACTCCACGAAGAGCCTATTACAACGTCTCTACAAATTGCACAAAAGGAGTCATGAATAGCCGGGACAGATTGAAATTTGAGAGAGTGATTTTTGTGGATTGCATGATGCACTTGGTATGGAAATTTGGAGCACAATGGATGGATGAAGAAAAAATGTCGACCATCATCATAGCGTTTCTCAGCACCAGACGAGCATGTGTAGTAGAGACCCTTGACTTGATCACCACAGACATCACAAGGACGTAATTGACCATAATCTTTCTTGCTTGATCCCTCCCACACAAGTTCCAGTTGGTGGTTAGGGTGTATGTAAGTGTTGAGGTACTCAGGACAGTTCGCGCAATCCTCATGGAGATCGAAACTGCACTGCTTGCAATGGTATCTAGCACCAGAACCTAGAGTGTGGCAGGCATCACACATGAACTCATTACTGTGATAACCTTCCTTCATCAGGATTCCATAGTGATTATTGGAAACCTCCCTAGTTAAGATATGAGAATGTGTAAAGTGTTGCAGAGTGCATTTCTGTTCTTTTCTTTCCCCTGCCATCTTTCCTCTCTCCCTATCCGGTTTAACTTGCTCTCTCTGTCTATATACAAATGAAATAATCCAGGAAAAGCTTTGGTGGATATTGTTTACGGCCACTTGCGGTATTACTTATTTGTTGATTAAGTAGTCTATGGATGGATATACATTTTCTGGCATAGTCAACTTGTCGATTATCGCTATCAGTGTTGCGTAATACTGCACGTCCTAGTGATTTATTCCTCAATGCGACTCAGTCAGATAAACAAATTAACAAGTGAATAAAAAAACAAGCAGACTTGCACAGACTCGGTCATCAGAGAATAATACTACATTACACAGTTTGGCGTGTAATCGTCATTCAGCCAGCATGAGTAGTTGTAATTGGTGCCGTTGTTGTTGTTGGCGCATGAGTAGTTGTTGTTGGTACCGTTGTTGTTGTTGTTGTTAGTACCATTGTTGTTGAGGAGAAGGCATCATCATATAATTAACCACCTCCTAGAAAAGGATTTTGCATATGAAAATGATGATGCTCATGGACTACGAATATCTCCTCATCATCATCACCATAGTAGTAATCATCATCACAGTAGTAGTAAGCCATGCATGCTTGATACTGCAGTATATTCAGTTTGTGGTGGTGTCTATCTAACTCTACCAAGCCTCAGTCTATTTACAGTAGGGTGGTGATTTGACAACCCTCTTTGCAGTTGGGATGGATGAGGTCAATCTGCAGGCTTAGAAAAATTCCTACTGGCAGCTTCCGTATTTTTATAGCTATTTATGTGAAATCTAAATGCATGTTCTAGTCACAGAATGAACATACAAATTAAAGCGGAAGCAAAAGAAAGAGATTATAAATACCTCCAGCCATTGATCTTGAATCCTTGAGTTTGCCCTAATTCCTTTGTTGCTATGAACTTTGGTGCCAAACCCTCTTCTCAATTTTAGATGGTGTATGAAGAATGAGAATGAATTTGGTGACCTTTCTGTTCTGTTTTCTATCTTTCTGAAAAAACTAACTCTAGCCATCATAGAGCAGTTACCGATAGATATAGAGATGGGTTTTTTTTGAAGGTGGGAGAGAGTAGTGGGGCTAATGGATCACATATGCCTTTTTCCCCTTTATTTCAGCCCAATGAGAAAAAGTCTAACATTCTCCCACTTGATCCATTTCACGAAAGACTCCATATACGGATCATGGCGATTAATCCTCTTTAGAGCAAGAATTGTTCTTCCATGTATCACAATATACACTATAAGAAAAACGGGTTTGAGCGTCTAAAATCTTAGCAAGAGTTCGAAAATTTAGTCGCTTAAATAGTTTAAGCGTCTAAAATTGCAACTGCCAACATTTTTGGCGGCGATAAACATGTGTCCATTATTATTTAGCAACGAAAAAAATACACTTAATCGCTAGATCCTTTGTTCAAGTAATTTATAGCAACTAAAATAATGAACATGTAGCTATTCACTTTAAGGCACCGACTCGTAGCAACAACAAAATAAATTGGTTGCTCAAACCTCTCTCAGCAACTTAGTTTGAGCCACAACCAAGTATGTTCAATTGCTAGATCTATTTTTCAAGTAACTTATAACAGCTAAAAGTTGATCATGTAGCTATTCACTTTGAGGCACCGACTCGTAGCAACAACAAAATAAATTGGTTGCTCAAACCTCTCTCAGCAACTAAGTTTGAGCCACAACCAAATATGTTAAATTGCTAGATCCGTTTTACAAGTAACTTGTAGCATCTAAAAAAGTGATCGTGTAGCTATTCACTTTGAGGCACCGACTCGTAGCAACAAAAAAAAATATTGGTTGCTCAAACCTCTCTCAGCAACTAAGTTTAAGCCATGACCAAATATGTTTAGTTGCTAGATCCGTTTTTCAAGTAATTTATAGCATCTAAAAAAGTGAGCATGTAGCTATTCACTTTGAGGCACAGACTCGTAGCAATAGAAAGTGAATTGGTTGCTCAAAGGTTTATCAGCAACTAAGTTTAAACCACCACTCCAAGAGATTCTGATATTATACAATAAAAAAGATTAAACCCAAAACATCTTTATCAAACCCAAAACTTAAATTCAGAAAACAAAAAGAAATCCTATGACCTGGACATCTATCATTATCTTAATACTTCCCTCTCTCCTAACTACTCTTCTCATCTTCTCGAACATAAATACTTCCGCCCATTAACAGTCACCCTGAACCAAAATCTAAGACCTCAAATTTCAGCACCCGATCTTGAAATCGAAGCTGGCGATGATGATTTATAGTCGATTAATAAGAATTGGGTGTACATTCGATGGGAATCATGCAATTGAAGATGGTGAGGATGATTTAAACTCGATCAGTTCATGCAATCGATGCAATCGAAGATGATGAATATCTAATTAACCGAAATTCTCAACGATGCTGATGAAGGTGATGGGTTAGAGTTGATTCTGGTGACGAAAAAGTTTGTGGGTTTCTCTTCTTTGACGAGTTAAGTAATTCTGATTGTCTTCATCTTGATTTGATTATAGTTATGTTATATGAAAATGGGTTTTTCAAAAATTGATGAAAATAATTTATGATTTTGCTTTCGTATCATTCTTAAATTTGTTTATTTTGCAAATTATCATGTTCTTGTTGGTGGTTGTTGTGGGTGTGGGTGGTTTTGGTTATTGGTGGTGGTGGTGGAGGAGGTGGCCCTGATCTGTGTTGGTGGTGGTGGTGGTGGTGGTGAGAGAGTGGTGCTGGTGGTGGGTGGTGGGTGGTCCTGAGTGGTGGTGGTGGTTGTTGATGATGGGTGTGGATGATATTGCTGGGTGCTGGTGGTGTTGTTATATGGCTAAGGCATGAGACATAATCCTCTTTGTTCAATTTTCTCCAATTGGAATGTTTTAATGGTGTGTTTTCCTGCTATTTTTGTTCTGCAAAATTGGAGCCTTAGAGTACCCTAGCGGGCATTGTTATTGCTTCACTGAAGTTCCGAGTAGAGAACATAGTGGCCTGGATTAGTTGATGTATCGGAAGAGCTAGTGATGATGAGGATGTATTTAACTAGGACACAATGAAAATATCTAGAATGTTGCTTTGTTTTTCATCGAAAGGAAGTTAACTAGGCTTCAACATTTGATTCTTTTGTTGACTGTCGGGGACCAGGTAGCGGTGTGTTTGATTATTTGAAGTGGAAGTGTTGCTTTACTGATTTGTAGTTTAAGTCGTATGCTTGTTTGCATTTCTTTTTAACTATTTTTAGTGTTAGTGTAATACAATTTGTAGCCTTCAGGCATTTTGCGTATCGTCTTATTTTTCTTTCTTAGCCAATTGAATTGTGTCATTTCGTGACCATGATAATCTTCTAGTTAGAATTGATCAAGGTGACCTAGTTGAAATCCCAAGTTCAGTAATAGATGGGATCTTATTCTTCCATCCCCGCTTAATTACATTGTATCAGGATAAAGGGAACCTTAAAGCCAGGGTTTGCAGAGAACTCGCCGAAGAGGTGCAGGATGTACAACAGAGGGGTGCTCCCTAGAAGACGTCAGTAGGAAGTGGTGGTAATGTTTGTGTCAGCTGCAAGTTTGGTGGAATGCTCTTGTTGGTAACCTTTGCTTTGTTTATTTTCAGTTAATTTATCATCGTCACCTTGATTTCTTAAATGTGACCTCTGATTGGAAAGTTAAGGTCCATTTGTGAAACTGAGAACAAGCAAAGAAAAACACTGATCTTTGTAAACGTTTTAGATCTGAAGACTAAACTCGTGTTTACGGAGGCTTAACCTTTTGCTGCGCTGATATATGATATATATATATCACTAAATCAAATGGTTTATCAATTACAGTGATTTTTTTCTTCTCTTTCCTCTCTCTTTTTAGCCATCAATTGAAGCATTAGTTTACCTCATATTGATACTGTGGTACACGATTATAACTTTAGATTTCAATTCCTGATTGTAAATATTTAGGCATGTACCCAAATATATCGATATGAGATGCTTCTAGCAAGTAGGGACGCACTCGTATTTTAGAAGAGTGTTGTTAGTTTGCTAGTTGAGTTTTTCTTCGGTCGAGTGAGTATTAATTTTTGATACCCAACAGGTATTATCCTTACAATTATGGACCATTCGCCTCTGACTTCAAAGGTCTTGGGAGCACTTTCATTAACTTCCAGATGGGTGCTCCTTTTAAACCCTTCGATCAATTGATGGATGTCCTCCCTCCGAGAAGGTAAATCACTAATGTATGGTTGTCTGTGAGGCACTTTGATTTAATAAATAAAAAGTCTTTTTCACAACTAACTTGAAGTTTACCTCTATATAGTGTAAGGAAAAAGAGTCGAAGAGGAATTATGAGACAGCGGATATGATGTTCATAAGCCGATTTCACGGTTTGGTTCCAAACATTTTGTTGTGTAAAAACGCATTTACTAAAGTTCCAATCGACGCCCAAGTGAGGTAATTAATTAAAAGTAAATGACGCTGGATTAAGGAAATACTCAAGTTTCTATTGTACTTCATTCTTGTACAGAACATGACTACTCTTTGCTGTTTGGATGCTCACATATTGCCTAAATTACTTTCTGTCTCTCACAGTGCTGGGTTAAACGGTTATGTTCTTGAATGTAGTGAGGAATTGGTGACTTCCTTGATGAGGAGGATGGCGTAATGTAAGCTCTGTAGATGCACCTTAATAAACTTCTTAAGCTCTGTAGATGCACCTTAATAAACTTCTTGAGAAAGTTGAACTTCCCGAAAAGGTGATTAAATTCTGGCTGTAAATATATAGATGATTTCACCGAAGAAAAATTGTTCACAGAGATTGATACGGTACTGGTATACTTTGTACTTGAGTTTTGTATTATTTCGGCGGCCCGACTTATCTTCCTCCTTTCCCGCAACTTAATTTTATGTGAAGGGGTACCTACTGATGTTTTAGTTTTAATTTCAATTGTCTTGCTGGTCATTTTCTTTTGACAGATCTTTTGTTGGGGACCATGAAAAGGACTGCATCTCAAAGTAACATTGAAGGGAGAATTGTCAATGTTTCTTCTGAAGCTCACAAATTTGCATACAAAGAAGGGATTCGCTTTGATAAACTCAATGATGAATTAGGGTTCGTAGTTTGATAATAAAGAGATTTTGTTACACTCTCTTCCAACATGATAGTTTCACTTTTTCTTGAAATGATTGAGTTTATAATAGCTTGTATTAGTTTGCAGTGGATTTATGCTTTTTTACAACCGTTGGATTTATTTTGCAATGCGCCAAAACTTGGCCATTCCCTTTAACACTGTTAGATAAAGTAATTTAGATGAATTCGACTAAAATTGAAGACAATAAGTCAAATTGGAGAAATTAGACAGACGCAAATCCATATTGGGCAAATGTGAGTTAAAACTGTAGTGAAATTGAAGAAAATAGAAAAAACAACTCTTTTGAATTGAGACGATTGCGTCAAATTGAAGCCAAATATACGTAAATCAAAGTTGAATTGTAGGGAGATCAGGGGAAAGTGGAGAAATTGAAAATTCAGTCCTTTTGAATTGAGACGATTTCATTGAATTGGGAGGCAATTCTCCATCACCGTTGGATAAGGTAGTGATCCGTGTGCTTTTTTGTATTTTGCAAATACAGTCGGTTAAAATGATACATAACTGGAAAAAACCGATGAAATCCGATTGAATCTGAGTGAGGCGAGCAAGATTGATGGATAACAAACAAAACTAAGTGAAGCGGATGGGATAAAAAATAAAATTTAGTGAGGTAGATGGTAGAAACTGATAATATATTTAGGTTATCATACAGATTATGATTCATAATAGAATGATTTAGAATTTAAGTGACCTAAATTTATTACTCAGTTTCTCTCGGATTCCATCGGTTTCTCACGCTATCCATTATTTTGACCAAGTGTCTATCGATCTTGGTCAATTTCGGTCGGCCTCACTCAATTTCTCTCGGATTCCATCGATTTCATTGCTAGATTTAGAGTTCTGGTATGGATATTCGGACTTATCAGATCGAATAAGGCATATGTTGGTTCCACACAACTAGATATTGACCTCCAGTATACATTCTGATCAAACGGATATGGAACAAAGTGGATTTTACGGTTCATTGCTAGATTTAGGGTTCATATATAGATATTTCGACTAATCATAGATAGGACGAGACATATTATGGTCCACATTGCTAGA
>JAJJMC010014906.1:123057-139458 GCA_023531435.1 Papaver californicum
TCACTAGAAATTAAGGTGTAATTTAGACACTAAAATGTGTCTATCAAGGACCAAGTCCCATCCTTACTACATGATCCTTGAATCCTTTAATTTGCATGCCTTTAGTCAAGGGATCAACTATCATCAATTCAGTGCTAATGTGTTCAATGATCACTTTCTTTTCCTGCACACGTTCTTTTATGGCTAGATACTTTATGTCGATGTGTTTACTTCGACTTCCACTCTTATTATTCTTAGACATAAAAACAGCAGCTGAATTGTCACAGTACATTCTTATTAGTCGGCTAATAGAGTCAACAACTCTTAGCCCAGAAATGAAGCCTTTCAGCCATACACCATGTGAGGTAGCCTCAAAACAAGAAACGAACTCAGCCTCCATTGTAGAAGTGGCCGTCAAGGTCTGCTTGGCACTCCTCCAGGATATTGACCCATCAGCTAGCATGAACACGTATCCTGATGTGGATTTACGCGAATCATTGCAGCCTCCAAAGTCAGAATCGGAGTACCCTACCACTTCAAGACTGTTTGTCCGTCTATACATAAGCATGTAATCCTTAGTACCTTTAAGGTATCTTAACACTTTCTTTGCAGCCTTCCAGTGATCGATTCCTGGATTACTCTGATATCTTCCTAATACTCCAACGGCATATGAAATGTCGGGTCTGGTACAGACCTGAGTATACATAATGCTACCAACAGCTGAAGCATATGGAACGTTTTTCATTCGTTCCCTTTCAATGTCGTTCCTGGGGCATTGGTCCAAACTGAACCGATCGCCTTTTACAATGGGTGCTATACTTGGTGAACAATCTTTCATACCGAATCTTTCTAAGACTTTGTTGATATAGGATTCTTGAGACAAACCTAAAATGCCTCGAGATCTATCTCTATGGATCTTTATGCCAATGATATAAGACGCCTCACCCATATCTTTCATATCAAAGTTACTTGAAAGAAATTGTTTCACCTCATACAGTAATCCTTTATCATTGGTTGCGAGCAAAATATCATCCACATACAACACAAGGAAACATATCTTGCTCCCACTGACCTTAAGGTATATACATTGATCCATAGCATTTTCTTCGAATCCAAATGAAGTAATGACTTTATGAAATTTCATATACCATTGTCGAGAAGCTTGTTTCAACCCTTATATGGATTTATTAAGCTTACAAACCAAATGCTCACGATCTTTAGAGGCGAATCCTTCAGGTTGTTTCATATAAACCTCTCCCTTTAAATCACCATTGAGAAATGCCGTTTTCACATCCATCTGATGTAGCTCTAAATCAAAATGAGCTACTAATGCCATCACCACTCGGAAAGAATCTTTCTTTGATACAGGAGAAAAAGTCTCTGTGTAATCGATTCCTTCCCTTTGAGTGAACCCTTTGGCAACGAGTCTAGCCTTATGTCTCTCGATGTTGCCATGCGAGTCTTTCTTTGTTTTAAAGACCCACTTGCATCCAATGGCTTCTACACCATCGGGCAACTCGGCGAGATCCCAAACTCCATTGAATGCCATAGGGTTCATCTCATCATTCATGCCATTCATCCATAAGTCTGAATCTCTAGAATTTATGGCTTGTGAAAATGACATAGGATCATTATCGGCTCCAATGTTACAATACGAATCTTGCAGATACACTAAATAGTCACTAGAAATAGTTGATTTTCTTGCTCTATTAGATCTCCTCAATGGAACTTGTTCAGCCTCACGATGAACAATTTGTTCCTCCTCACGATGAACAATTTGTTCCTCCTCACCATCATGATCTATTAGATTGTTGCCAATTTGTGGAACCTCAATGGTTGGTTGTATAACACGCAATTTATCCTGAGGTGCGTGAATAACAATCAACTTATCACTTGAAACAGTAGGTGGAAGTTGATCAATATCATTTTCAGGAACAATATCCTGAAATTAATCACTCCCACTAATCAAGTCATTCTCAAGAAATTTAGCATTTCTTGATTCCACAATTCTAGTGCTATGAGACGGACAATAGAATCTATAACCTTTAGACCTTTCAGCATATCCAATGAAATGCCCACTAATAGTCCTTGGGTCTAGCTTCTTCTCTTGTGGGTTGTACACTCTCACTTCAGACGGGCATCCCCAAATGCGTACATGTTGCAAACTTGGTTTCCATCCTTTGAATAACTCGAAAGGCGTCTTTGAGACGGCCTTGGAAGGAACCCGGTTTAATATGTACGCTGCCGTCTTAAGAGCTTCTACCCATAAAAATGATGGAAGTTTAACATTACTTCTCATACTTCTCACCATATCCATTAAAGTTCGATTTCTTCTTTCTGCTACACCATTCTGGTCTGGAGAACCAGGCATAGTGTATTGGGCAACAATCCCATGCTCTTGAAGAAATTTTGCAAATGGACCTGGTGCTTGTCCGTTCTCGGTGTATCTACCATAGTACTCTCCACCTCTATCTGATCTCACAATCTTAATGTGCTTACCACATTGTTTCTCTACTTCAACCTTAAACAATTTAAAGGCATCCAGAGCTTCGTCTTTGGAACGAAGTAAGTAAAGATACATATATCGTGAATAATCATCTATGAAGGTGATAAAGTATTCGGATCATTAGCGTTCATGTATGGACAACAAATGTCCGTGTGTATGATCTCTAATAGGTTCGAACTTCTCTTGGCACCAATTTTGTGTTTGTTAGTTTGCTTTCCCTTAATGCAACCAACACAAGTATCAAAATCAGTAAAGTCTAAAGTACTAAGTACCCCATCCTTTACCAATCTCTTAACTCTCTCAATGGAGATATGTCCCAATCTCCTGTGCCACAAAATTGAGGAGTCCTCATTCATAATACATCTTTTTAACCCAGAATTAACATGCATAGAACTTTCAGTGATATCATTTTGCAAATAAAGACGATATAAACCATCAGACAAAATACCATAACCAATAACTTCAGAATTTCTGAGAATACTAAAGCAAGAATTCGAAAAGTTAAAGGAAATTCCTAAAGGTACAAGTCTTGAAACTGAAATCAAGTTTCTAGTGAAACCTGGTACATAAAATGTCTTTTCTAAATGCAAAGTAAAACCACTGCTTAAAATTAAACTGCATGTCCCAACAGCTTCCACATGTGAACTCATCTGACTGCCATTGGTTTCCTTATGTTTGTCATACCCTCCAAGGTATTCGAAACATGGATTGCAGTACCAGAATCAATCCACCATGTATTATGATTAATATTAACCATATTAGATTCATAAACAAACGCTAGAAAATTATCACCCTTTAATTCAGGAATGTCATAATTGACATCAGAAATATTTCCAGTTAAAATTGCTGCAAAGAAAAATATATACATGCTTATAAATAAAAATTTGAGACTTAAACTTAATCATGATTTACCAATGCAAGTCATGTATAAAAAATATGAATCTAGTGACATAAAACTTGTCTGTGGGCTAAAGTCCTACTCAAATTAGATTCATAAACTACATGATGAAACTATTAAACCATATTCATTCCTTTATTCCTGTGGGTAGATTAAGGAACATAATTTAATATTTCACCCCAATTAATCATACAAATATAATAAAATTTCCTGTGGGCATATTTCATCATATTACGTATGATTAATTACAAATTTATGTCTATTTTCCACATATGATTTCTTAAGAAAATTTTAAATAACTAGAGATGCTGTGGCTACTCTCTAATTACTAAAATTATTAAATCACTTAACATATTTCTTTATGTGCTACCAATATTACGTAGTAAGCCAAAACTAAATATTACGTAGTAAGCCGAAGCTAAATATTCCAGCATTTTACTGTAAATCACTACATAATAAATATTAAATCACTCAAATTATATTGTATAGATTTACTACATTCAATCAGTGGCTTGTAATATGGCTCATCCACAGAAGTAGGCCGATCGGCACTTCAACCACTTAATTATACTTGAGTCCATTTTACAATAAAGTGAAGCTTCTAAGAAATCCTAGCACTGATGATGTAATTTGTGGAAAATATCCTAAGACATTTTCTAATGGTCTACATTTGAATTGGCGTTCCACGCAAATAGCATGGGCACTCACAAAACAGAATTGTTGATCACACTTTAGTACTACTTATTTTACCCCAAAATAATTACAGCATTTATTATATAGATCGATTTTGCTTAAAATTTTGTTCTAAATGTTTACTAATGTGTGTTGCTGTAGAGTACAGTAACTACCAGAATTATACCATTGGAGGATTTGCATTTAATCGGAATGCATGAGCTACCGACATGATCAAGAATAAAATGGATGTTTAGTTGATGAAGCATTATGTCACAAATGAAGACGTATTAGCATATACGATAGAATTGTATTGCGTTATTATTTCTGTAATAGAATTAGTTTCTTTGTTGGGTTTTAGTATCATCGATCTAATCAGACCAGACATTTCCTGGTAATTTATGTACCCCTCCTACTTTGAATTAATGAAAATGAAGATTTATTTATTAGCTAGCTCTAACCTTCTTATCAAGAAGAGGATTATGTCCATTGCATATACCTCCAAATGAAGACGTATTAGCATATACGATATTACCCAAACAGCGTAAGTCTTTAATGGCATATTCTCTATACTGCAATGAATAAGTCTTATCCACAGAAAGTGTAACAATCATCATCACTTTTCAATATGTCACGAGTCAAGATCTTATACGACGAACAAATCAAACATCCCATATCCGAATTCTAGGAAATCACCCAAAAATTAGTCAAAACTCACAAATTTCTAAAAGAACCCTAACCCTGGTTTATTGTCAAAGATCCTAAATTACTCAATCAAGGCAGAGGTTACTACAAGCTCTGATACCAAATGTGAAATCTAAATGCATGTTCTAGTCACAGAATGAACATACAAATTAAAGCGGAAGCAAAAGAAAGAGATTATAAATACCTCCAGCCATTGATCTTGAATCCTTGAGTTTGCCCTAATTCCTTTGTTGCTATGAACTTTGGTGCCAAACCCTCTTCTCAATTTTAGATGGTGTATGAATAATGAGAATGAATTTGGTGACCTTTCTGTTCTGTTTTCTATCTTTCTAAAAAAACTAACTATAGCCATCATATAGCAGTTACCGATAGATATAGAGATGGATTTTTTTTTGAAGGTGGGAGAGAGTAGTGGGGCTAATGGGGCTAATGGATCACATATGCCTTCTTCCCCTTTATTTCAGCCCAATGAGAAAAAGTCTAACAATTTACTCTAGATTCAACTCTTACCAAGTACATGCAAGGCTTGTGATTATTCAATATTGTTTCCACTGTGTATTGTTTTGAACATTTTTGGAAAGAATCAAATGATGGATGGAAGTATATTTTCTGATGTAGTCAACTTGTCGATTATCGCTATCAGTGCTGCTTAGTGCTGCACGTCCTAGCTAGTCATTTATTCCTCAATATGATTCAGTCAGATAAACAAATTAACAAGTGAATAAACAAAAAAAAACATGCAGACGTGCATAGACTCGGTCATCAGAGAATAAGGGACACAGTTTGGCGTGCAATCTGGGTCAAGGGCCAGATAGCATCTTTCCCGTTACCCCTCGAGTACTCTTAATACCTTGAGACATATGTCACATATGTCATCAATACTAGTAAATGAATGCAAATTTCTACACATTATCGGTACTCAAAATAGCTTAATTACATTGTCAAAACAGCAGTCGCGAGATAGAATCATCATTCAGATAGCATGTCTAGTACTCAAGATCTACTAATTTTTCGAAAGAAACTTTTACTTGACGTAATCAAATCACCCATGTCATTGTATACAAAAAGACTGGAAATAAAAGGGACAGACAATCGGCGACACACAGAATGTTGTTACATGAAGGAGTTCAACTAGGTAGACATTTTTAGCTAGTTAAATTTCTGGTGCCGGCCACCTAAATGAGATTTTTTAGAATAAATTTATTTGTTTTAGCAGACAATTTAGGAGGTACCTAGCATCCGCCAAAGCATCCGCATCCGCTTCAGCCTGTGCCACTTGTTGTTTTTGGGACGAACGATTGGTTCTAAGAGCAACTGCACCGGGCGACTATACCAAAGAGTAAAGATTAAATTTACTCTTTGGTCGTCCAATATCAAGCGCAACAGACGAGTAAATTTGGTTTTTCCACGACTAAAGCTACAGTACCAGAATATATTTACTCGCGACTAAAAGTATAGTCGCACGCTGTCATACAAGAGCGTTTACGCTAAACGCTACGTTAAGGAAGCGTTATTAAACACGGACGCTTAACCAGAAATGCTTTTGATGAGACGCTTTAGAAGGAAAGTGTAAGATGTAACGCTCCCGTATGACAACGCCTATATGCCCAAACGCAACCAAATGAGCGTCTCATAGGACGTCCATATGGAATTGCGTTAGTAAGAAAACACTTCTTTGGGTTCACGTTTCATTTGGGCGCTCACCTGGAGATGCGCCAGGTTTCGGACGCTCCCCGCCTAGATTGGTATAGCAAGCACATCCCTAGCCATATTAAAATGACTAGAGATTGTTATTACCCTCATTTTTATCCAGATGACTAGTTAATGGAGAAACAGGTGAACCCATACTAAATTCAGATCATCAAGTGAAAGAGTTGTTTGAAGTTTAAAACATATGAATAAGATAGCTAGATACTTCAAGCAGACACGAAGAAAGATAGGCTGAAATACTAGAAAATCTATGAATAGACAAGCAATATCACACTGCTATGCATATTTAACTATCAAAATATCATGCTATATTCTGTTCGCAGATGCATTCTATCATGGTTATTCAACAGAATTATCGTCACCTTAGAAAAGTAACACATAATTTACATAAATGTTGTACGTATGCAACTTTATAGGGACTTCAGCATAAAAGAAGACTTCAAGAAAAAATGACATTTGATAATGAACAACACTGGACCCTCAAAAAAAAAACACCAAATGGCCATGAAAAGTGGGCAGATGATCTTAAGAATAAGATTGTAGTTTTCATTTCTGCAAGTTTGATCGGATATATTACACGCTCAACCTCTGCATTGTTTTTTCTTTGTTTATGAAATCATCTCCCGACTACCTGAAGTATCATTTACTTATCCACTGTAAACAGCCACAAGATCCAATTCATCTTAATCAAGTTCGTACTGGCATTATTTGCACAAGTAAAACCAAACAGACTAATTACGCAAATGAGTTCAAGCTAAATAATAGCAATAAGTAGCATCTGATATACCCACCAACTCGACGTTACCCTGCACAAACAAGGACGCTCAAGCCACGTTACTGATAGACACATTTTAGTGTCTAAATTTTACCTTAGTTTCTATTAAGTTAGTATTCGATTTTGCAAATATTACGTGTTTTTATGCTTTTGTAGATACATTAGAAGAATAAAGATTTGTGGAAAAATTGGCTCAAAAAGTGATAAGGGACACCCTAGGATCGGCCGAGTCAACCCAGCAATCCAGCGAGTCAACTCGGCCGAGTCGCCGATCCACCCATCGGGAATTCCTGTTTCAAATAGGAAAAGGATTTGGTTGTGAATTTTGAGTTGTTTTCGACAATTGAAAGTGACCCATTGCGATTAAAGTTCAAAACAATAAAAAGACAGCAAGAAATCCCGTAAAATCAGCTCGGGAAATCCAATTTTGGCCGGAAATTGGACTCGGTTCCTGTTTCAATTGGGAATGGGATTTGTGATGTGTTTTAATGAGTTCTATTAGGTTTAGAACTCTCTAGAGGGTTTGTAAAGGCTATATATACCAAGAGAAGCCAAGAAAAAGAGACGCTGCCCTAGAGATTAATTCATAAGAATTCCGGCCACTTCCGGTCATCGCCAGTCACTGCTGCTGCACCGGCCGGCGTGTTCTTCACCCAGCCATCACCGAAGAAGAAGACTAAGTAACATTTATTTATGTTGCTGATTCAAACTGCTCCTGTTGCCTTAGATTTTAAACCTTTGTTGCTTGGAACCCTTTCTGTTACAGCTGAACCCTCTCTTGCAACTCTTATATACGTATCTGTTCAGCTGTTGCACTATTCTTTAACCTTGTAATCAATTTTCTGAGCAATGAAAAGATATTTTGAGCAAGTTTTCTTCACCATGAGCTAAGTTTATTTACTGGGATGATGGAGGAGGTTTTTCTCTCAATTTTATGTGGTAAGTCTATTTTTAATTAATTATTTACAATTCTTACTTGTTAAAATTGCATAGTTTCGAAATAAAAAAACGGTTTTCATTCAGTAGTGGTGTTTTTGTTTGATGGGTCATGCTGGGTTGACAACCTATGATGTCCCATGCTTGTGATTTACCTCTACTTGTTTGCATAAAACCTATTTTGGCAATATTTGAGTTTAATTTGTTTAAAAGAATTGCATGATTAATCACATAAATTGTTAGAAATAACTGAATCTTGATTCCTGGTTTTCTCCATATATTCTAAAAATCATCTCTAGTTTATTTCCCTGATTTTTAAATAATTAGACTAATTCCATTATTTTCTAAAATCATTACCTTCACAAGTTCGAGAATCGAACACTTTATTTACCACTTTTAAAACTACATCAATTTTTGGCGCCGCCGACGCGGACTTGTTTTTAGGTTTAGGGTTTTAGATTAATTTTTAGGTTTTTATTTTTTAGTTTTATTATTTTACTTTGTTCTATTTTACGTTTTCTTTTGGTATTTCTCTTTTTGCTACAGGTTGAATTTTTGATCGAAAAGGGAAGTAAGCCAAAGCTTTGGAATTAAAGCTAAAGACTTGGAGTTAAAGGGAAAAGCTTAAAGAACGAAAAAGAAGATCGAAGATTTTATTTTTTTTAATTAGATTTTTAGTTTATTTTAATTAGTTTTAATTAGTTTAGAAAATTGTATTAGGCTTTTTATTATTTCTGTAATTTTTCTTTTATTTTTCGGACGCTTTTTGGACTTTCTTTTGGACATTTTTGGACATTTTATTATTTTTAAACCCTACGGAAGGGTAGTTTTAAATATCAAACTGTGTGCAGGGAAGGACGACAATTACGATATTGTCTCGGCCCCTCGGGTTCGCACACTATTGAAAAGGATATTAGTGGCCCGAGTCGACTTCAACGGTTCGTCACCCGAGGTAGGTACACTTCGTCAATCCACGAATCATCTGTCAGTGGGTTTTCTGGACGCCTTTGTATGCATATATGCTGAGGACTGAATACGGACTTTAATTTTTGCATAGTAAAGGGCAAGGCCTGGCCATATAAGATAAGGTTTCGGATTTCATCACCGTCTCCTTCTTGCCCGCCTTAGGAAAACGAAACCTACGCGAAACTAAGCCTAAAATCTTGACTAGAAAGATACCTATAGGGTATCGAGCTTATTGGAAAATCGTTCAAAAGGACTGTACAGGTTACTTTATTAGCCTAACTCGAAGTTCAGGATGATTATTTTAAGTTGATTAGAGCCGCCTTGTAACCCAGGGAAAAGTGCCAAAGAGACAGGGTTATCAAAGCTCCTTAGAGCTTATCCTGTTTCTCTTCGACTTAATCTAATTCAGATCGTTCTAAGAGGTTTGCTAGAATTGTAACCAGTTGCTTTTTGAAAGAATAGAAGCTGGTCTAGAGACAATCTAAGTGGAACCATCATGCTTGTTGTTTGCTAGATTTAGGTTTGATTTGGTTGAGTCAGGGCACGATTGTGTTTGATTAATTGCTTGTTTGGATTTAATTTTTGCATGCCAAGAACGCCCTTAAGGCGAACTTGGGATAGAGACCCTCAAGGTAGGTTAATTAGTGGAAGACTTGTAGTTCACCTTAACCTTGAGAAGCCAACTGAGAGTGAACTAGTCACTCCCGAGACCGTGTCAGCAATGACATCTCTGAAAAATTTGTTGAATCCGACCCGGACCTCACGTCCATCTTGCATCAAGTTAGCCGCTACTGAAGCGAGCTACGAACTGAAACCCAAAATCATCCAGATGCTTCCATTATTCTTAGGAAAAGAAAACGAAAATCCCTATTTTCATATTAGGGAATTCGAGGAAATATGTAGCACAATCAGGATTAGAGACTTGAATGACGAGTCTATTAAACTCAGATTATTTCCCTTTTCACTAAGAGACAAAGCCAAGTCGTGGCTATACCTCTTGGCTCCTCAGTCAATTGAAACCTATGCCCAACTTACTTCAGCTTTTATTCAGAAGTTCTTCCCTAGGAACAAAATTTCATCTGTTAGGCAGAAAATATCCACGTTTTCCCAGCTAGAGGGAGGTCTCTGTATGTGTATATAGAAAGGTTCAATGACTTATTGTCCCAATGCCCAGACCACGGAATAGAGGAGTTAAGGCTAGTTCAGATCCTCTATGAGGGTTTGGACTACGCATCTATAACCTTGGTCGAGTCTTTGTCAACCGGAGGGTTCGACAGTAAGACTCCTGCTGAGGCGATGAAACTTCTGAGTGACATCGCCGAAAAGACCGAGCAGTGGGAGAGCATTAAGGAGCCAAAAAGAACAATTCTTATAGGAAGAGGAAATGTTAATAGGGTAAAAGGATCTTTTGACCCAAAGGCCCAAATAGAAGCCTTATCTAGAAGGCTAGAACTGGTCGAAATGAATCAAGCTAGTAGTTCAGAGCCCAACCAATTCGAAGAGCAGGCTTTTTCTCTTTATGATAACACTAGATTTGATAACCAGAGAAAGTTCGACCCATATTCGGAATCTTATAACCCTGGATGGAGAAACCACCCGAACCTTTCCTAGTCGAAAGGCCAGGCGCAAGGTCAGTTTAGTAATGCTAAAGGTCCTCCAGGCTTCAGTTATAAGAATTCGGCTGGTCCAACTCAGCCCAGTAATGACGATAAGTATGAGCAGAGATTCCAGAGCATAGAAAGAGCTATTTCTAGTTTACAAACCTCAGTTAGTGACATTGTTGCGGCTCTGACAGAGCGAGAACCTGGTAGGTTCCCTAGTCAACCCGAACCCAATCCTAGAGGATTCAATGAAATGTCGACTGGGGAGAAATCATCCAGTCACGTGAATGCAATTACGACCCTCAGGAATGGTAAGGTAGTGGATAACAAGGTAACTAGGCCTGATAGTGAACAAACTGTAGTTCACCCTGATCCAATAGTTGAAGAGACTGATAAAGTCTCTGACGAGCCTGAGGAAACCCTTCATAGAACCGATTTCATGCCTAGAGCCCCATACCCAAGGTTGTTAGCACCTACTAGGAGGGAATCCAATTTTAATGAAATAATGGAAGTTTTTAAGAAATTCACGATCAACCTTCCATTATTAGATGCAATTAGGCAGATTCCTGCTTATTCAAAGTTTCTTAAGGACATGTGTACGCGAAAGCGAAAACTTAGCGTACATAAGAAAGCTTTTCTAGCTAGTCATGTCAGTTCAATTATACAGAGTAGTACGGCCCTTAAGTACAAAGACCCAGGTTCCCCAACCATAGCTTGCACAATAGGAAACTACCGGGTAGAAAGAGCCTTACTCGATTTAGGAGCCAGTGTGAACTTACTGCCGTACCATGTGTACCTCCAGCTAGGATTAGGCGATTTGAAACCGACTCAGATGACTTTGCAGTTAGCTGATAGGTCTGTGAAAATTCCTCGTGGTGTCATAGAGGATGTTTTGATTGAAGTGGATAAATTTATTTATCCAGTGGACTTTGTTGTGCTTGATACCAAACATGTGCCTGATACAGATAATCAGATACCGGTTATACTAGGTCGCCCGTTCTTAGCAACATCTAATGCAATCATTAACTGTCGTAACGGTATTATGAACTTGTCTTTTGGTAACATGACTATTGAGCTGAATATCTTCAACATTAGTAATCAACCACTAGAGTTAGATGACCCCAACTTAGAAACCGTCAACATGATAGAGACCTCAGTTCAGGAGTCATTACCAAACACTTTGATAGAAGACCCGTTAGAAAAATGTCTAGCCCACTTTGGATTAAAGTTTGATGAGTTAGGCCCATCAGAGACCTTACCTGTGGTTGTAGCTTCAGATTTGGATAGTGACCAAGAGAATAGGCTAGTAACCGTGCTTCAGGACAATAAGAAAGCTTTAGGATGGACCATAGCAGATATTAAGGGAATTAGCCCAACAGTTTGTATGCACCAGATCCATTCATAGGAGGAATCCAAACCGTCTAGGGAGATGCAGCGTAGGCTCGACCCATTAGAAGATCCATTAGAGAAATGCCTAGCCAACTATAGAATTGATGGCGATAATGATAGTGTTATTAATGAAGTGAGCACTTTGTTAGGTTCTGCACCACCAGATTGTAATTTAGAAGAAGCAATTGACTGTTTTCGAGAATCTGACGATCCGGAAATGAGGGAAATTGTTATTAGTCTATCTAGAGACACTGAAAACTCTAAGTTTGGGGGTGACTATCATTCTCCATGTGCTATACCATTAACTCTTAAGAAGGTCCCTAGTTTGGGACCTGACATATGCACGTCTGCCATTGTACAAGATCATCTTCGAGCTAGATCCACTGATCCTCCTGTTCAGAAAGAAGTTCAGTTTCCAAAAACCAATCCTCTGGTCGATGTGGTTTACCTAAATAGGGATCAAAGTGTGTTCAGATTGTTTATCTTCGTAGCTTGCTGCTGTTTCCTTCTATTGTGGATAACACTATTTGATTCAGATGATCCACAGTTGTTCCGATTATTGCTATATGATTTAAGGAGGTAACTTATGCTCATGCGATACGGTAATATCTTTCCCTAATTCCTTTTCGTGCAGTGTTTAGAAACATTGAGGACACTGTTTAATTTAAGTTTGGGGGTACTCGGAGACTTTTTAGGATTAATAAGATTTGGAATTTAGAAGCAAGTGAACAATTCAGGGTGACACTAACCATTCTAGGTAGATGGAAACCTAGCCATTTTGATATAAGGATTGGTGTGCCCAGCTAGATGGTCTATTCATAAAGGAGACAGAGTTCAGGTGTTAGAAATAACATGATAGTTATCACCACCACATCACGTTCTGTTTTATTATTTGCAATTTCGTGTTTCTCCGAGAGTATTGGTGGGTCCTAGCATCGACATGTTAATTAGCACTGGAATGACATTTAGTGTGTTGAGATCATGCCCCACATGAATAATATGTTAGTGTTTTAGAGTTATGTGTGTGGTCCCCCTGTCTCCGTCGCCTAAGCAAGCGTGGAATGCAGGATCCATGGGTACACACATGTATTTTGAGCAAAAAAAAAAAAAAAAAAAATCGAAAAAAAAAGAAAAAAAAAATCGAAAAAAGTTAGAAAAAAAAATTGAGAAAAAATAGTATTTGGTAATTTAAAGTTCTCCCTGTCTCCGTCGCCTAAGCAAGCGTGGAACGCAGGATCCATGGGAACTTGTAAATATTTTATTTAGTAGTAACCGTTGAAAATAAATGGGGAGTATCTCGACACACTAGGTTTCATCTCGGTACTGACCTTCAGACAGATATGGGACACATCGTTCGCCTTGGTCAACATTTACGACTTTCTACAGTCTACATTCATCTTCTAAGTCTTTTCATGTGATGGGTGGTTAGATAACTGTCTGAGTAGAACTCTATTGTCTTAGATATGAGTTTTAGTATGCTTGAGTTAACACTCGTGTACAGTGATTGGATCCATAAAGGGTAATGGTCCCTATAGCCGAATATCTGAGTAGCCAACTAACTTGCTTGTTTAGTGTCTATCATGAATCGTTCACGTGTTGCTAAGATCTAGATTAAGGTTTTATGGGTATATCTCTTGTAAACCCTCACGAGACAAAACTCGTCCACTAGGGACACCTAGGGGTTTAATGGCTTACTGCATACGCTAAATGTAGTCGCGATTCCTGCGAAAGTGAGTTAGGATTTTTACTTTATTTTTAAGTAGTTTGCTCGAGGACTAGCAAAATAGTAAGTTTGGGGGTATTTGATAGACACATTTTAGTGTCTAAATTGTACCTTAGTTTCTATTAAGTTAGTATTCGATTTTACAAATATACGTGTTTTTATGCTTTTGTAGGTACATTAGAAGAATAAAGATTTGTGAAAAAATTGGCTCAAAAAGTGATAAGGGACACCCTAGGATCGGCCGACTCAACCCAGCGATCCAGCGAGTCAACTCGGCCGAGTCGCCGATCCACCCATCGGGAATTCCTGTTTCAAACAGGAAAAGGATTTGGTTGTGAATTTTGAGTTGTTTTCGACAATTGAAGGTGACTCATTGCGATTAAAGTTCAAAACAATAAAAAGACAGTAAGAAATCCCGTAAAATCAGCTCGGGAAATCCAATTTTGGCCGGAAATTGGACTCGGTTCCTGTTTCAAATGGGAATGGAATTTGTGATGTGTTTTAATGGGTTCTATTAGGTTTAGAACTCTCTAGAGGGTTTGTAAAGGCTATATATACCAAGAGAAGCCAAGAAAAAGAGACGCTGCCCTAGAGATTAATTCAGAAGAATTCCGGCCACTTCCGGTCATCGCCAGTCACTGCTGCTGCACCGGCCGGCGTGTTCTTCACCCAGCCATCATCGAAGAAGAAGACTAAGTAACATTTATTTCTGTTGCTGATTCAAACTGCTCCTGTTGCCTTAGATTTTAAACCTTTGTTGCTTGGAACCCTTTCTGTTACAGCTGAACCCTCTCTTGCAACTCTTATATACGTATCTGTTCAGCTGTTGCACTATTCTTTAACATTGTAATCAACTTTCTGAGCAATGAAAAGATCTTTTGAGCAAGTTTTCTTCACCATGAGCTAAGTTTATTTACTGGGGTGATGGAGGAGGTTTTTCTCTCAATTTTATGTGGTAAGTCTATTTTTAATTAATTATTAACAATTCTTACTTGTTAAAATTGCATAGTTTCGAAATAGAAAAACGGTTTTCATTCAGTAGTGGTGTTTTTGTTTGATGGGTCATGCTGGGTTGACAAACTATGATGTCCCATGCTTGTGATTTACCTCTACTTGTTTGCATAAAACCTATTTTCGCAATATTTGAGTTTAATTTGTTTAAAAGAATTGCATGATTAATCACATAAATTGTTAGAAATAACTGAATCTTGATTCCTAGTTTTCTCCATATATTCTAAAAATTATCTCTAGTTTATTTCCCTGATTTTTAATTAATTAGACTAATTCCATTATTTTCTAGAATCATTACCTTCACAAGTTCGAGAATCGAACACTTTATTTACCACTTTTAAAACTACATCAGTTACCCTACACAATGACAACACTCAAGCCACGTTACCCTACACTATAACACGGACGCTCAAGCCACTTCACATGGACGCTCTCCATCTTACTCATCTAAAACGGACGCTCAAGCCCAACTCACTCTACACAACGGACGCTCAAGCTCTGGTGAGCGTATCTGGTGCACACGCTCTCCTTCGTTCACACGCTCTCTCTGGACGTTTAGTATGTGCTTTCCAATGTGGGCGTTCGTTAAACGCTTATGTGGGTGGACGTTTTGTGGCTAGACGCTTATGTGAGTAGACGTTTTCTGGGTAGACGTTGAGTAGGAAGAGCGTTTATCACTAAACGTCCACACATTACAACGCTTAATTTATAGACGCTCACCCAATACAACGCTTGTTTAACAGACGCTTATTGGTGTAAACGTTCAATATACGTCCACCCACAGAAGCGTACCAAAATGCAAACGCTCTTGTATAGTTGCGTCTGATTCCAGAATATGAAACGCTCCCGTGAAGGGACGTCCAACATGATACGTCTTCCTATAGGAACGTCCGTGTCCAGTAACGTGCTCCTATAACAACGTCTTGTAACATACGCTTTTCCTACTCAACGTGCGATCAAATTTAATCTATAACACGTTGTGGAAAACATGAAAAAAAATCAATTTTTTTTTAGTCTTTACTCTTTGATATACTCGCCTTATTGCAGTTGCCCTAACCTGCTGATAATTGTCATATGGAAGGGTATTACACTGAGGATGAATATTGACTCCAGTTGTATCACATCTGTAATTCCACGAAGCCGAAGAAACAAGTTTTCTACAGATAGCACACCAGGCATCAGGAATCACCGGAACTGATTGAAGCTTGAGTGGGTGGTTTTCGTCTATTAATTGACGCACTTGCAACGGCGGTTTGGAGCATACGGGATGAGCGAAGAAGTAAAACATGACAAGTGCATAAGGAAAACAATATATCTCATTTTCTAGTCTATTGTTGACCTAGAGAAGGAACTTCATGACAAGTGCAGTTAGTTAACTTCCTGTTGGGCACTGCATCCTAACTGCACTTGGGTGCCGAGATATTAAAACATGTACTCCCACAACTTACGGAGATATATACGTAGCTAGAGCTGTATATCCATCTGTTTAGGCCAAAAATTCCTTTTGCTAAACAACCAATCAAACTCTTA
>JAJJMC010014906.1:151124-202717 GCA_023531435.1 Papaver californicum
TCAAATACTCAAATATACACACAAGTTGGTCAAAAGCTATAGGGCCATTGAAATGCGAAACTTTCCTCCTCCCATTGGATGATTAAATACTAATTTAAACTTCTCATTGTTTTATATTCGTATGTCAATGATGTATGGATAAGATTGATGAGATGATGCTGAATGTGCATATTCTTGTCATCTGTCAAAGGAGAGCTTGATAATCATTTTTGAGAATAATTTGACATTAATTAATGCCAAACACTAGTGTTGACAGAGGTGATGTCTTAATGCATGATTTATAAAGGCATCCTAAGACTAGCAGGAAATACCATTTAGTTGATCCGATGTTCTAGATCGTATAGGATTTTTCTATCCTATATAAAATGGTTACAATGATATCACCTCCGTTATTAATTATTAATGATGTTTCCTTTTATAAATCGTGTCCTAGTGGCTTTCTTTTCCCATCGTGAATCTAGAATAGTTTGATAGTGTAGTATATTGAAATTTCGACTAAACTAAGCCAATTTCTTTTGGGTTTATTGGACAGTGATATGTTTTTGCAGATTGTAAGTATTTCAAGAAGCCATAATTTTGTGTAATTCAAACTTGAATTGATAGAAATGTTATAAAATTTTAGTTTTAACTATTACTCTTAGGAGTTAGTGATAGGACTACATTGTGAATGAAGTTGATAAAACGAAACCGAATGAATACAGGACACACTTTATAGACTCTCAATTCTCAACCAAGCGTAAACCATATACTTTGTGTTCACACAGTCATTTCATACATTCACTACACGTACTCTATTCATACACTCATACTCTATTCTATTAGTTAGTACGCTGAAAATTTCGAATAAAATGAGCCATAATATTTTTATTGGGTGTAAATCAAAAAAATACATTAGAACTGAAACATTACAAAAAGGACACATGCTTACTGAAATTATAGAACCAAAAACTATTTGACCGGAAAGATCCAACCCCATAATGGAGAGGGGTAAGACCACCAAACAACGGTGTATAAACACAGAAAATGGTTTCATCTCTGGTGCATCATCTAAATGAGATTTTTTAGAATGAATTTGTTTGTTTTAGCAGACATTTTAGCAGCGTACATAGCAGCCGCCAAAGCTTCAGCATCCGCTTCAGCCTGTTCCACTTGTGATAAGGCTGAAGAACGAGTACTTCCAGAAACATTGTCATTTGGAAGAGCAACACACTGGGGATGGATAACGAGACCATATGAATCACATCGGTAACTCCATGAGGAGGGAGAAACAACGTTTCGACAGATTGCACACCCTGTATCATCAGGAATAACCGGAACCGACTGAAGCTTGAGAATTAGTTGCGACGGAAGCTTGGTGCACGAAGGGTGGATGAAGAAGTAATGCCCCTCATCGCCATAACTTTTTTCAGCATCACCGGATGAGCATTTGTAGAAGAGACCTTTGACTTCATCTCCACAGACATTGCAAGGACGCCATCCATAACTCTCAGGTCCCTCCCATATCCGCTCCAACGGATGATTAGGGTGAATGAAAGAGGTGAAAGACTCAGGACATGCAGCACAATCCTCATGGAGATCGAAATCGCATTGCTTACAACGGTATCTAACACTGGTACCATCCATGCCGCAGCCATCACATCGGAACCCATCACTCGTGTAAATTGTTAGAACATGATGATGAGTAAAGTGTCGCAGAGCTTTTTGATCTCCTGGTGAAGAATTAGTCTTGGCAGAGTTCCTTGGAGCCATTATTATGTGTCTCAAAATCTTAATCTCTCTTTCTCTGTTTGAGCTGTTTATACCCCCAGGCTTGTTGTGCTGATTATATAGGCCAAGTAGCTATATTATGTATGGATTCAACTTGATCGAATATTTTAGTCAAAGTACAAACCGTACCCACTGTGCACGTTCTTGGAGATTATTAAACAGAACAAAGACTTTTTAAAACAGTGGATTAATTAATGTGGATAGTTTGTCAAATTTACACGCCAAAGCATATAGTTTGACTAAAGGAATTTCCCTCACCCCACTGGAAGATTAAATAGTATAAACAATTTTTTTTTCAACAAACACTAGTAAAAACTCTTTTAAAACGGTTTTAAAAAGTTCTTGTATACTAGAGGATCCACTTTCCAAAAGACCAGTAGATGATTTTAAAAAGGAAACGAAAGAAAGGTTAAGGTCAGAGCATCAGACTCTATGCAATGTGATAGTTGTAAATAGTTATAAACAATTCTCTGTGTATGAATGAGAAGATTGTATGGAAATCAAGTTGTTCGACTTGTGTTGTTCTATCCTAATTCAATAGATTGGATAATCTATCTATAATAGTTACTGTAACCGTACACCTCACCTCGTCGAAGGTGTCGATAGTGGAGTAGTGATAAAATAAAGATGGTGGAGGATGTGCTAGTAACCCACCTATCCTCTACTCAACTATTAATCAAACTTTCCAGAGATTGTCTCTTTAGTTGGTGCACTGCTGCACCACGTGCCGTAGACCGTCATAAAAATACCCTAGTGAATATCCCCCAATTTGGAACATCTTTCGTTTAATTTTTAGTAGAATATACTACTTGCTGTGAAGTCGAGTTATGACTTGCTTAGTCAAGTTGACTTTTGAGTTGTCATGCCTGGCTAGACATGAATAATGAATGACAAAACTAGTGAGGCTTGTAAGGAGCAGGTAGAATGAAAATAAATATGTATTTATTTAGGCATCGTGTCAGGACTCTGATATGCTCAGATGAGCAGTGAGAGTTCGAATGTGTCAACCAGTATTGTTATGTTGAAATGAATAAGTGATGCCGGATGGAGGCATTGAGTAGGTTGCACATTGGCTTTCACGTCATCATCGAGAGGCGATTGATGGTCGTGAAAGAGTGAGGAAGAAAATATTTGTTGAATTTCGTTGTCAGGAAATTCATATATAAGACCCTTTAGCAAAAAACTTGTAGATTCTTCATACGATGTCCGTTTTCGATGGTTAACCCCAATTCGGAATTAAAAATCGTCATTTATCTTCCATCGCAGAAGGATTTCGATTTAGAGCTCGTTTTGGCAGTCAAACGGAGCAAACAGCAACCTTCCAGGAATATTTTAGGTAAAATTCTGACAGTTTTCAGCTCGTACTTCGTCCAGGATTTAGGCCATATCTCTTAGACCATTGCTCTGAATAGGATGCCGTTTTAGTATGTTGTAGCTGAGACATGTATGAACAACTTTCGTTAAGGACGCATTGCCCCATTCCTTACCGATAAATATGTTTTTTAAAGTTAAAGGACTGAAGTGTGTATAGCATGCTGAGTGCAGAATGTGTGTGTGATGCCATGTATGAAAATACATGTGTGTGAGGCCACACATGAAAGTATATGTGTGTGAGGCCACACATGAAAAATATATGTGAGGCCAAGTATAACCTTGACGGACAAGGTGAGAAGTCACGTATGGTCGTACAAGTAGAAAGGAAAGCTGGACGTAGGCCTGTCAATGGATAACCGAATATCCGACATCCGTCCGAGTCCGTAACGGAAATTTAGGATATTATCCGAAGTTTCAGATATCGGATACGGACACCTTACTCTGGTAATTTCTTCTTTTCGGATACGGATATGAGAATACCATTATCCTATAGGATAATTATCAGATATCTGATAGTATAAATAAATGTATATAAAACTACTATTATAAGTGAAAGTTACCTAATTTTTTTAGGTGTTTTGATGATTTTGTTCGAAAATAAATTAAGGAATAGAAAATTCATCAAAATTAATTTGGTGTAACAATTTTGGAATCACAAGAAAAAGAAGTGATTAAACACACATACCAAATTAGATTTTTTTTTCCTTATATACTTTTGCGGATATTTATCGGATTATCCGATATTCGTTAATCTTAGTGAATTCGGATACGGAAATGAATTTCTATTATCCAGCGGATAATTATCGGATACATATCCGGTGGATAATTAACGGATTCGGATACGGGACATCCATTATCCGTTATGTTAAGTACCGTTGACAGCCCTAGCTGAACTGGACGGACAAGGTGGGAACTATACTTGGACGGACAAGTAAAGAGTCCAAGCTTGGATGGACAAGAGAGGCTTACTTGGACGGAAAAGTGAGGTTGGTCACGTATGGATGGACAAGCAAGAGAGGAGGCTTGGTGTGGCTGGCCAAGTGAGTTGTTTGCAACGCTTGTAAGGGTTGCAAACTCAATTTTGAGTCGTTCCCTTTGTCAAACTAGGGTTAGAAGGCTTCGTTGTATGTTTGAGACATTTATAACTGTTGCGAACCTAATTTTAGTGTCTCTTAAGCTTAAAATTGAATTCTTTTACATGCCATTCACGTTGGTTGCTTCCTTAAACAAGGATTGACGTGGCCAAGGCTAGATTTAACTAGTAGAAGCCGTATTTTGTACTTTAGCACAATTTTAATTTGGTATCTAAGCACAACTATGGTACTTCAGTCGAGTAAATTCATATGTAACTTGCTACATACTTCTATACAAAGTTGTATATGCATTTTCAGTAAGTTAATATCATTCAGTTGAGGATGAATACTGACACAAGGTAATTTCTTTGAATTCAGCTATGGTACTTCAGTCAAGTAAATTCATATGTAACTTACTACATACTTCTATACAACGTTGTATATGCATTTTCAGTAAGTTAATATCATTCAGTTGAGGATGAATACTGACACAAGGTAATTTTGGGAATTCAGCTGTGGAATATAGCACCAGAGAACATTCAAATTACTCTATACTAGTGGGCAATCCATCTAGGAACTTGAGACTTTTTATGTAAAACTTATTGAATATCTGGGAATGTTATAATGAGCGCCAGTGTTATTCTAATAATTTTGTACAGGGATGAATGTTGATTCATCTAATGAATTTGATTGTATATGTAATAATCTGATGAGGTCAGTCAGGTGATGCGTTCATGTGATTACGTACATACAGCGGGAGACAGGGATGAACGCCTGCTTTAAAATTCTTTACAGAATTATGAAATTCAATATTTATAAGACCCGGATCAGAAACATTATCCTTTACCATTTTAGTCCTAATAAAAACCCACCGTCTACACCATCATACTCTAATTTTTCCTAGTTTGATAAATTACTTTATTATATGCAACCCAAAAGAAAAACATTGTGCAATCAATCCTAAAACAAGTGTGATAAAATTCAAAATATAAATAATAGTTTTTACCTTTGTTATTCACTTTATTTTCAAAGTTTTCCGAAGATAATATGTGAAGCCTCTCACTGTTGATTTATTTATGTTGTAGGCATGATTCAATGTTCTTTTTCAGTTTTTTTTCTTCATTCGCTAAAGCAAAAAAACTAGAAATTTTATCTTACATTTTATTTTCCTATCTCTCAAGATTAGGTTATCAAACACGGAAAATTTTGACTGAAATCAGCCAAAAAAAATTTGTGATTTTTTTTGACATGATATGTTTCAATTGATGGTCAGCATCCCAATGAATCATAATTTATCCCGTTATGACTTGAATTGGTGTAAATATTCCAAAAAATTTGATTTTGACAATTTTCCTAACGTACATGAAAAATTATGATAAAAAATAAGCCAATCTTTTTTTGCCATTTTCAAAATTAAATGTTTTTATAGATTATAAGTTATCGCAATTTTTTATCCAGATCTAACTTTAAATGGAGAAGATAGGACAAAAAAAAACTATTTTTCTAGAAATAATACACTTAAAATTGTGAATAAATCTGCCTGCATTTTAGTGGTTTTTTTCGAGATATTATGTATATATAGATTATAATCTATCAAAGAAAACATCAATTATGCAAGTTTGACATAAAAAATAGAAGATAAGTCTAACAATGTGGCTTTCATGAGATAAATGTTTCTTAGATCCAAAGTTATCTAATGATGTATTTTTTGTCCATCTCTAACTTGAAACGAAGAATATATGACCTATGAGTCATATGATCAACTCACCTAAAATCTATCTTGTGAGCTAAAATCTTACGTTGTACCCGGAGACATCGCCAGTGCTATGGGCTTAGTGCTATGGGCTTTGAACTATGTAGATCTAAAATGTTGAATGGGATTGTGGCACGTCACTCGCCGCCAATGTGGAATGATGTCGCCGAAAAGAATGGAACCTTGCTTCGCTTTGTTGGATGCGTCGGATCCCGACTCCTTAAATTCAAAGATGTAGGCACCACTACTTCGTCTCTTTGTTGGACCGCCGACGCAAGCACAGTTGTTTCTGATCAGGAACATGAAGCTATTTGAATTTGGATCTTGACATGTCGGTGCTTTTTAACCGTAGGCATCTTACCAGAAAGTTGTGGGCTCATCATGAATTAGGTTGGGGTGGCCGGTGGTTTCGGGATCTGGTAGAAAATGCTTTTTTTATGCCTCAGGTATATCCCAAAATATACAGATATTGAATGCGAATGTTACATCCAATGTCCATGTTTCTTAAATCGTAAGTTATCTAATGAGGCATTTTTTGTTCAGTTCCGACTTGAAACGAAGAAGCTACAAATCATATGACCAAATGGTCGTCTAAAATCTATCTTGTGAGCCAAAGTTTTACATTTGCACCCAAAATATACATGCCAATGTCCATGTTTCTCCTATATGCACAAAGAAAATTGCCCAGCATTGCGCAATAATTGTCTCTTCATTGCATCACCCAACTAGACATGTGTCAAAATACACAATTTGTAGCAATTCTTAAACGGATAGCATCATCATTCATGATGATGTAGGTCGGGGATTACACTTTACACCTATCTAATCTCCCTTGCTTCTTCTTCTGCTGCTGCTGCTGATAAAAACTCATCTCTGCAAAATACAAATCACAAATCCCCGCCCGCGCCAATTCAGTGGATGGCGAATTTCAGTGTGATTTCAACACCATGTCCTAGACTCACGGCGATAAATACGAGAACAATTAAGGATTTCAACTTATCCAGAACACCACCAATGGTAAGTAATACTCCATATAAATACTAAAACCCAACACGGTAATTTTAACGAAAACCCTAATTAAATATTGTTTTGGTTTCAGAATTTGTTTTCTAAATCTTCGATGTCTACAACAACTGCTTTGGGTGCTGTTCCTCCTCCTCTTGTTGATGGAAATGGTAGAGGTGGGAATTTTGTGGTGAAAGCAGCTCAAACAACAGCTCACAACAAACCCATTACTGATGATAGAATGTTGGTATGGTACTGTCACAAGAAAAATCCTAACTTTATGATTTTGGTTACTTCAATTACTTAGTTTTGGTGGTGATTTGTGTTGGAATAGGTTTTTGTTCCACCACATTCATTGATTAAGCACTGGGTTTCTGTTCTTAGGAATGAACAGACTCCTCCTCCTGTCTTCAGTAAGTTGTAAAAAATTCATCCTTTATTGTTAAATCTTATCTCTTGTTTCTATTTCATCGATCAATAGAATTAAGTATAATTTTAATTGTGTAGTATTAGGGGAACATTGTTTAGTGGATAATAATTAAGATAAAACCCCCATTTTTATAATGTCTTAATTCCACCTGCCCCCTTTCACTTGGGATGCTTCTGAGTTCCAATTATGGGCACATTGTATTATCTAGTTTGCAGATGATGTTCTTCAAATTATTCAAAGTCTAATTACGAGTTAAAGAAATACCCTCAACTGTGAAATTTTTTCTGCAATGTAGAGAATGCAATGGCTGAGTTGGGGAGGTTACTTATCTATGAAGCGTCAAGGGATTGGTTGGTGAGTTTATTTTTTGTGTTGGTTGAGGATGTAAGCTCATGGAAACAATTCAAAATTTTTTTTGAGTGGTTTTTATTGGTTGCAGCCTACTGTAACGGGGGAGATTCAATCCCCATTGGGTGTTGCCTCGGTTGAATTTATTGATCCACGGGAACCAGTAACGGTTAGTAAGTAGCTGCTTTACATTTGTTGGTTTATGCCCTAATGCTAGTTCCTAATCTACTTATGGAGTGTGGAGCTGAATTATTTATGCCCTTTTATCCTGCAGATTGTACCCATCTTAAGAGCTGGTCTAGCTCTAGTCGAGCATGCTTCATCTATCTTGCCTGCCACTAAAACCTATCATTTGGGTAAGTTGAGGGGTGTTTGCAGGATTTCAGGAATCCCTTCTATTTATACAGTGCTATTTCATTTGTTACAATTAGTGGGCTCAGATTGCTATGGACACGGTAGTTTGGTGACTTGTGTACTTGTTAACGTCTTGAACCTATTCATCCATTGCATCGTAAATTGATAAATATGACAATGTGGTTTCTGCTTAAGTAGTGCTTGACTTCTTTTATTTCTTACTTCTTGGGTTTGGGTGGTAAAGGAATAAGCAGAGATGAGGAGACCCTATTGCCAACTGTATATTTGAACAAGTAAGAGAATGCAAACCTTGCTTCATTTCTCCCTACTTGAGTAAGTGAAGGCCTCACACATTTGCTTGTATTTTTTGTGAAGGCTACCTGAAAAACTTCCCGAAGGATCTCGTGTGCTTGTAGTAGATCCAATGCTAGCAACAGGTAATACTCTTTTCTTTTCTGTAGTCTGATCTAGCTTTTCATTCATAGAACATCTAGACACTAGATTATAAGAATAGGATCTCTCTTTAGTGTAATGCTGATTGTGGCGTAATTCCCCAATGGTTTGTGAAACCAATATCAGGTGGCACAATTGTCGCAGCACTTGAAATGTTGAGGGACCGGGGAGTTGATTTCAAGCAGATAAAAGTGGTAATTAGATCTCTTGGAACACTATCAAAATGATTGTCATTGACTAGGATTTCTATTTTGTTCATGCTAATATGTATAATGTCAGAGAGCCCCCTCTCTCCTTCTTAGTTCTACTTGACCTTGTGTACTTTTCATGGCAGATATCAGCCTTAGCTGCTCCTCCAGCTCTTCAGAAGCTAAGCGAGAACTTTCCTGGGTAAAACTTAGTCACTTGTTTTATATGTTACTGTATTTCTGTTGTATTTCTCTTCCTTGCCGACTGAAACAATGTTTTTGTTCATGAAATTTCAGGCTTCATGTGTA
This sequence comes from Papaver californicum, assembly GCA_023531435.1. NCBI lineage: Eukaryota > Viridiplantae > Streptophyta > Magnoliopsida > Ranunculales > Papaveraceae > Papaver > Papaver californicum. Next base: position 160,179 of record JAJJMC010014906.1, read on the forward strand.
CACTGGGACAATCGACCCCACTGTAAATGAAAAGGGGTAATTTTCTCACTGGGCATATAGAATAATTCCATTGCACTGAAGAGTATATGCATTCGCTTTCCTTGGCTTAAACCTTCTTACATTTGAGATGGTGTATTCTATTTTGCAGGTTTATAATTCCTGGATTTGGAGATGCAGGAGACCGTAGCTTTGGAACATAAAACAGTTGTAAAAGTAGGCTTCTTCTCTAAGCTGTAGCTCTATTATCAGTTTTTAAATATTTATCTTGATTTAGAGAACCAGCAGACGGCGGCATTTAGTTTATTCTAATTGAGATTTCTCCACTGCAGTTTCAATGAACCATAAAGTATAACGGGGTTAGATTGTGATCCAATTAAACTAATACTTTGCATATAGGATTACAGAGTGCTTTTGGTGAATGAAATAGTTACACTTTACAGAACATGATCTTGACTGGCTACTACATGGTTCTCTGATTTCTCACTTAGTGGGATAAATGTTTATCAAAAACATCTGCTTAGGAAAATTTCCTGTAAATATGATGAAAATACATACAAAAAGATTATATAGCTAAACTAAACACCACCACATCCATCCCCACCTCCACCACCACTGCGGCTAGGTCCGTTGCTGATGCAACAACAAACTACACCTCCCAGAATCAGCAGGACACAAGCAGAGGCCACAGCCTTGGCCCAATTCAAGTACCAAGCCATCATCATTATGGCGAACTTTAGTATAAGTTTGAGCAACAAAACTGTAACTGCTTATCGTTTCTACAACTGACGAAGATGATGATAACGTAAAGCTTTGTTCTTCCATAACATTAATCCAAATCTAGTTAGTTATACTAACTCTAACATGGAGACCTACGCCCTGGAGTATGTTTTTAATCAATACTGCTGTAAGTAAAAGGCAGTTCTTTGAGTTGTGTATGCAGTTAATTGGAAACTGTAATAGGTAGCAGAATTTTGGAGTGTGAAAGAGAGGGTGAGATTATAAGCTACACCTGTGTAGAAGAGGGGTATAAAAAGGAGAAGGGGTTGCGCAGTTCACATGGATAGAACTGGACAAACACAGATAAATACAGGCTGGTGTGAGGAGTCACTTGGTTTAGTTGTTCTTCAACAACTTTACAGGTGCAATTCAAGATGCCATAAGTAGATAGTTTATTGTTAGGACCTAGTCTCTTGACCAATTTTGTGGGGAACTATGATTCATTCTAATGATTTATAATGATATATTTGCTCAGAACAACACTGGATATCTGAGTGTCAGAATATTACATTCTGGATGTTAGAGGAAGGATCTGGCCAAATACCTTTCTTCTCCTTTTTCAAAGTGCACATGATTTGATTCCCTTCTAAACCCCATGTTCACAACCATTTATTACCTGGATTTGGTATTCAGCGCAAACAAATCTTTGATTTCACTCAGCACCGGGAGCTCCGCAGCTCTACAATGAACTGAATTTGGAGCACTGTAAATTGTAAGCTTGTACAGAATTGCAGGTGCAGTTTATACTGCTAATATCTTCAACAGGGCGTCCATCGTAAGTTAATAACAGTGTACATAACCAACAGTTGCGCAAATTTGATATCTGGCTCAAAAGTAATCAAGCCACTCTCGGGCCTTTCCCCCCCATGTCTCGAGTCGGGACTATAATCTTGAGTGATAAACACAAGTTTGGGGTTGTATATTTAAGAGTTTCATTACTACAACTAATTCAACTTCAGACATATAGTATCTGCAGAAGGTAATTGCCATATACAGGGTTTCCGCAACAAGATACATTAAAGTTCAAACTCCATATCACGTAAAAAACAAAATAAATTGCATGTGTAGTTTGTAAATAGGAAGTGAATGAAGAGAATGTATACACAGAAAATATATCAACCCCCATGTATACAGTACGAAACATGTATCAACCCATCCCAGAAAGATGACATAATGTTATCTGCAATTAGCATGAGCCTTCTCCGCTGCATTCAACTCATTATGTAGCTGCTTCACTCATGGAGTGGAATCATATCCGGCCACAAAAAATATGTCTATGTCCCCCCTGCACGATCTTCCAGCCCTAAAATGAGATAAAACATAGCAAATATGTCAACAAATATCGTCAGCCAATATGCAAAACTGGACCAGCAAAGGGATCCATGATAATTACAGTTTCTGCAAATTGAAAACTTAGCAACAGAAGCATGATGAAAATGGCATGGATGAAGGTAACACAATACATATATTAAATGCTCCAATTAAGGCGATACACAAATATCTAGATTCGATTGCTGAGCTAAGACATAAAATTCTGTCCCTAAACTTATTTAGGAGCTGAGTTTCCACGTGAGGAAGTGATAATTATATTTGAATTTCCACAACGACATTCTACATTGGAAACACATGCAACTATAAACTGGACACTAAGCATTTCCAAGGACACTGATTTATAACTTATTGCAACAAGTGGAGCTCAATTTTCCATCTACGTTCATAACCCATCCTATCTTTATCTGTAGTGAAAATATCAAGACTATTATTAGACTATGCTCCAGTGCATAAGCATCAAGATAAACAGTCCTACACATAGATAGAGCTGTCATGTTCAATTTTAGAAGAGGGTACATTTAGTGTGTCCTTAATAACCAAGGAAACGAGCAAGTTCTGCAGCATCTTAGAGTAATTAGTAGCTCTACTGGCACCCAGTACCCAGGCAACAATGTTTTTGAAAATTATCCCCTACACACTCCAAAGCAGCTTCAGTTATCACTAACTACACTTGCAACGAGAAGAAAGTTCTACATTACTGGCCTATCAAGATCCAAGACCACTAAATGGGTCTTTTACAACCAGCCTAACATGAGTAAATAAAAACCAGGTAAATGTACCCGCTGAAGCAACTCTAACAATTGCAAGTATGAGGAAAATTCTGTTACAAAAAAAGCATCGAAACAAACAGTCCTACAAAGATGATTGGATAGAGCTACCCAATTCTTTAGGGAGAGGAGGAATAGTTCGTTCTAGTTTAAGTGTCATAATTAGCAAGTTCTGCAGCATATAAACGTACTTAGCCCTACTAGCACCCAAGTAACATTAAATTAGTGAACTCCCCTCCCACACTTCAAAGCAGCTTCACCTATCAGGCTATCGCTAAATAAACTTGAAACAAGGCGAAAGCTGTCCATGGCTTTACCTGGTCCGTCTCCATGATGACTAAATGGTGTCTTATAGTACCAGCAAATGTGTATAAAAAAACCAGGTAAATGTAGCCACTAAAGCAGCTCTAATACATGCAAGTTTCAAGTACGAGACAAATTCTGATACAACAAGCATAAGAGAGGGACGAGAAAGGGCTAACAATAACTGAAAATATAAGAGAACCAAACTTAGAAGAGTACGCAAAGCAATTGCAGGTTTATGAAAGTCATGGATTGAATTAAGAAATTAGATAAAAGCTCCTTGTCACATTACAGAAACAACTAGCAAATCAACAAAAACATTATGACACAAAGAAAGCTCAACTTACATTGTTGAAACTATGACCCATTTACATCTCGCTATAATTGCGCCAAACTGCACGGAACTCCTCACGGAATGTGTTGAGGCGTGCCTTCAGGTTAGGTGTTCGAAAGCTTGCATGCAAAACAGTGGCTGTAAAAGATGCCTCAGAATCAGAAAAAGTGAGAAACACGCTCAATGAAAAGAAGAACCAAAATATTACAATCTGAAGTATATTTCAAGATTCAACATACCGAGGATGCCAATAAGCAGTGCCCACGAAACAGCCAAGAGACTACATGATGTGAACCACAGGAAACAACTCACTACAGAAACAAAGGTAAATAAATTGCAATCAGTTATAAAGAAAAACTAACAAATTCTACAACAAGAAATTGAAAAACAAAAGGAAATTCAGTAGAGTTTTCAACGTACTGATTGCAAACACTGCCACAAACATCCACCTAGGCCTTCCACATATATGAATAGCTCTTTTCTTCGATGGACGCCCACGAATAACAGGCCTACAATTTACACATAATAACATTCCAAACTTAACAAACAGCTCAATAACACGTTATAAAACTGTAGACACAACAAAAGGTAACTATAAGAGGTATATTAGGACTCTTACGTAATAGGTGGCCTCATCTTTGCAGCCATATGGGGAGAGAACTGTCTCACAGTTCTGGTCACCTTCTCATTAAAAGTAACTGCAAAGCTGTAATCAATAAACCCACACTAGTGTTACCATTACACCACAAGATAGCACAATAAGACCACAATCAACCGATTAACAGCAAATAGCATGCCAGTTTATGTATGAAATGCAAGACATAATAAGGTAGTTGATGATGATACCTGTCGTTGAGGAAAGCGATGCTAATGGCGGCCATGAAAGCAGCAACAATAGCAAGAGGTCTCCTAAGAAATCCCATCCCTGCAGTAAAGAAAGATTGATGAAAACCCTAATTCAACTAAAAAAAAAAAAAAATTTAAGAGTCATTAGTTAGCTAACCAAGAATGAAGATGATCATGAGGAAGTAATTAGTCCTGTAGCTGCAGCAAATATACAAAGACAAACGGGAATTAGATTGATGGAAATAAAAAGGGAGGAATTAATTAGGGTTTTGATATAATGGGGGATTTACTTACTAGTAGAGGTTGCATTTGATACGTGAATTCCATTTAGAATAAGATCTAGGGAGTGTGAATCTAGAGAAGAATTCAGTGATAGGACGTGGTGGTGATGACCAATCCACTTCTCTTAATGCATCCATCAGATCTTCTGCTGTTACTGAACCCCAATCCATGATTCTAAATCTTCTCCTTCTTCTTCTTTCTTACAAAAAAATAAAATTCCTAAAAATAGTAATCTAGGGAACAAAAACCAGATGATATATTTGTGCTTCTATTATTGTTTTTCTTGGTTGCAGAGAAAGGGAGACTCGAATAAAGAGAGGGAAGAAGAAGAAGAAGAAGAAGTAGTTTTGGTTTGATTGTTTTCTCACCTTGTAACACGTAACTGGTACCACTATAATTCGGTGAGTCATTCCTCTGTGATTGGGCCGAACACGTCACTACATGGGTGTAAGTGTAACCAAAAATAAATAAATAAATGTCTAAGCCCAGGTTCGAATTGGGGACCTTGGGTGTGAGACTAACGTGATAACCAACTACACCACCCAGACATGAGTTACTAAAGGCACACAAAAGAGTTTTGATGTTAGATCCAGAGTTTTACATTTTGATTATGTTATAAATTTCAGCTCCCAAGACATATTCTTGTATTACAATATTTTTGAGTTTTAGCATGTGAGGTAAAATGTGAAGAAAAAGAGAAGTAACCTCTGGTTCAAGAGAATGCGCAGCATAAGAATGATATCTCATTAGATTTTTCATAACCTTCCAAACACAATTCATTACACATTTATATCTACTAAAACCTGATACCTAAAATCAACCAAATAGTCACGACACATGGTAACATCTAAACACTCAACTGAAGACGGTAAAATAAATAATTACCGATTTACTAACGACAACAACTAATACTACTAAACTCAGTATCTCAGGATAAGGGCAATCCAATAACATGACATTACCACTCCCTCATGAAATATTGTTGTCCTCAAGGATAAAATGTGGTAGTGTGTTGTGATGTTTGCTACATCCTCCCAAGTAACATTCTTTGGAGAAGAGTTAGTTCACTGAATAAGGACTTGTGATACCTCACTTCCACTTATAAGGACCTTCCTTGTATCTAACACACTTTCATGGTGCATAAAAACCTGACCTTCATGATCCACAACAAGCAGGATAGGAGAAATAACATGATCAATCTGACCAATTTTCTTATTTAACTAAGACATATTGAAAATTGGATGAATTATGGCACTAGGGGGTAACTGCAGCTTGTAGGATATCATTTTAATCTTCTGCATAACTGGGAACGGTATATACTATTTGACTGAAAACTTCAAATTCTTGTGCAAAGCCACTGAAGCTTGTCTATGAGGATGTAATTTCATACACATCATATCTCCCACCTTCAATGATCTATCACGTCTATTTTTATCAGCAAAGACTTTCATTCTTTTTTGTGCCTTATATGTAATGATTCTTTAAGAATATCAAGCATAACATCCCTTTATTTCAGATAGTCCTCCACTGCTGCAAACAGAAGTCAATGCAGAAGAGAAAAAGCAATGTGTGGAGGATTTTAACCATACAATGCTTTAAAGGGAGTCATTTTCAAGATGGTGCGGAACTAGTGTTGTACCACCACTTTGCAAGTACAAGCCACTGATACCACCTTTACGGGTTGATGCCTTGTTAGGTTGTACTCAAATTCAAGTAGTTTTCAAGACAAGCATTCACTTTTTCTGTCTGACCATCAGTTTAAGGATGGTAGATGCTAGGTTGTACTCAAATTCAAACTTGTAACCAAAGCCTTGAAAAAGATCCTGCCAAAAGTTAATGGTGAAAATTTTGTCTCTGTCTGACAAAATTGAAGAAAGAATCCCATGCAATTTAATTTTTAGTTCATAAATTCTTTTGCCACAAATGCAGTTGTGTAAGAATGTTGGAACCAATAAATAATTATACTTCCTTACCAGTATCACACTTCTCTTACCACTGACAAGTAACCGTTCAGTGAAATCTATGGTAATGTATTGCCAAGCTTGATCAGGAATGGGTAAAGGTTGAAGCAATCCACCTGGAAAATTGTGATCTCCTTTGTTCCTCTGACAAATACCACAAGTAGATACAAATAACAAAACTTCTTTCATCCTTCTTGACCAGTAAAAGTAAGTTTTGGCTCAAAGATATGTAGCATGCACACCTGATTGTGCACCCACTGTAGAAAAATGGACTGAAGCAGGAATAGTTGCTCTGACATTATTACTTTCTTCCACATACAAACTTCCTTTGTACCTTAAACTTTATCCTGAAATATATAATGTTCTACAGTTGTTGGAGAAATGATAAGTTGTGAGTTAATATATTTGGCCTTGACATCTTATAGATAGTTTCTCACAGTGTCTTGTATTCAAGAGGGTTTTGAAAGTTCCAAAGAGTTGCAACTAGCATCTGCATGTAGTCTTCTAAAGAGAGCATCTTCTCCTATATTCTCTACTCCTTTCTTGTGTTTGATGTCATAATCGAAACCCAAAAATTTCATCAACCATCTTTGTTGGAGTACTATAGTGACCTTTTGCTCTAGGAAATATTTGATACTCTAATGATCAGTTTGAATAATAAATTTACCTCCTTGTAAGTAGTGTCTTCACTTTGTAATAGCCATCACTACATCCAAGAGTTCTTTTTCATAAGTGGATAAGGCTCTGGCTCTTGGAACAAATGCCTTGATATAAAAAGAAATTGGTTCACCCTTTTGTGTCAGTAAATATCCAATACAAGTACTAATAGTTTATGTCTCAACAATAGACTGCTTGGAGGAATCTGGTAATGCCAAGACTGGTGTGCTAGTCATGGCTTGCTTGAGCTTATCAAATGCAACTATTGCAACATCACTCCATATAAAATAATTTTTCTTTAAAAGTGTAACTAGTGGTCTGCTTATAGATCCATAACCTTGCAAAAAAAAAATATAATATCCTTGAAACCAAGGAATATCTCAGTTCTCTGATATTGGTTGATAGTGGACAATCATTTATGCCAACAATCTTGTTAGGATCAAAAACCACTCCTTCTGATGTAATTATGTGACCCCAACAAATAGTGATCTGAATGAATCAATCATAGTGATCTTATTCACACAAACAAACACTAATAATTTGGATGGGCTTGTACTAATCAGGATCCGCATTATCGTCACTTCGTAGGGAAAGCACTTCAATCAGCACTTGCATGGCTGCAAACTAAGGTGAAGCTACGACTAATGCTATGGATAAGCAAGAAATGTTGTGGGCGGGCAACCAAGGTATAAAAGGCAAAAAAATAAATAAAAAATAAACATGGGAGCCTACCTAATGTAGAAGACTTTACAAGTTGTATTGTCCATATGTCATGTGTGTTCTCTACACTGTCTACGTGTCTTCTTATAATTGGTCAGTTACTACTTATGAGATGGAGTCATCCTTCTCTTTATATTATATATGTAATCATGTATCTAATGTTAATAAAAACTCTAATCATTCAATCCAGTATGGTATCATATGTGAAACCCTAGTTTCACTTCTCGATCCATGTCACCTTCTCTGCAATTGATAGATGTCTAAAACACCTTATTTATTATCAATTACATTACACCATATCAGGAATTTTGAGACATATGGTGTTTTTGGGTTTGAGACACATATAAAGGTCTTTAGTGCTTTCACACATATAAGTGTCCTAAACAAAAAAAATAAATTGCTTTAATTCTGATTTTTCTGAATTAATTAAACCACCATTATAAGTGTCTTAAAATATGGCATATTTATAAATTCATAACTTTAATATATTTCAGATTTATAATTTCATTTTTATTTTCATTTTTATTTTATTTCCCCCCAAAACCCAAACTTTCCCCCCAATAGTTTCTTTTCTAACATTAATTCCCCCCTCAAATTTTCATCCACATCTTTATCTCACACCAAAATCATTTGAATCAAAATTTCAAGCATCAAAAATTCACTTCCCACCATTTATTTTTGTTCCCATAATTTATCTTATAGAAAAGCAATAAATATCTCACTAAAGTATTTCTTTTAAAAAAAAATTTATTCACCTCTATATCTCTTTCTTCGGTATCATTTTATCTCTTTCTCGTTTTTCTTCTTTTTTCTTCAGTTCCTCTTCAGATTAAGAACAAAGAGAGAAACTAAAACTCAGAGGAGAAAGAAATTGAGAGATATCCAGAGATGAAATCATCAAACCGTCGCTCTAAAACTAGATATTGATTTTGCATTAGTAAACCTATAAAGTGATTGAAAATCCCTACTTACAAAAACCTATAAATTGATTTTCAATTCTCATAAGAAGAAGATTAAAGTTGTGGAAATGAAATCCTAGAAAATCTATCAGGTATGAAAAACCAAACCCCTTTTACCGAAATCAAAATAGCTTTGATTTGAAAACCCTAATTTGTTTTTCTTATTTTGAATAAGTAAACGTAAAAATTTGATTTTTTTATTATCTTGTGTTTTTAGCAGAAGAAGATTTAAGTGCAAGTATAGAAGGTTCAAGTACAATTTTTTGAAGATTCAGATATAAACTACCTATTACTTGTTTGTGTTTTCCTCTCTATTTTGTAAGTTTTGTATATTTGTTTAGTTGATTCATTGGTATTTAAGAATGGATCTGTGAGTTTTGTTGGTTGTTATAACATGCTTGATCTTTAATAAGGTTATGATATGGTAGACGATTGTTATAACATGTTTTGTTGGTTATTATATGTAACACCCGCACTTTTCGTATGACGCTTACTCAAAGACGCGTCATGGCCTGGGATAAAGCTTCATCCTAAGCTTATAAAGATTACTCAAGGATGCATCAGTCTTATATTATAGTTTTTAAGCACTATTATGTGTGATGCATACTCGAGAATGCATCACAAGTCAAAAATGACCCTTACCGGGGAAAGACACAAATGGCCTTGCCGCGTACTTGAGAGCGCATCATAGTGCTAAAGCACTATTGTGCCGTGATGCGTACTCGAAGACGCATCACTAGAAAGTGCAGTAGATGAATGTCATTTACCCTCCTTATATCCACTTGTAGAAATACGAATAAAACATATATAGGGAGGAGTCGTTGGTTGGAAATCGACGAAGCATACCCGAGGATGTTTACCAAGCAAGCATCCCAATTGCTGTGAAGTTTACCCGAGGAAGCTTCACTAATCCGTGATGTGTACCCGAGTATGCACTATTAAAAAGTGCAGTCGATGAATGTCACTTACCCTTTTATTCCAAACATATAGAAATGCGAATAAAACATATATAGGGAGGGAGCTTTGGGTTGAATATGCATGAACGGTAATGCACATATATGTGATGTGGCCTATACGTTGGTGCATACTTGATGCTTAAGAATCAATATGCATGTAGCTTACCTGAGCAAGCTTGAATTATGCGAAAGCGTCATTCATCCATGTTGCGTACTCGAGAATGCATTATGCATGCTAAGTAGCGATAGTTATGCATAAGCTGGTACATACTTTGCGAAAGTCCCTTGGCATATGCGGACTAGGCTTAGCTTGCCCTTTGGCCTTGCTACATCTTATTGGAAATTTTTGGACGCGGATTATGCCAAAGCATATCCCTTCAAAACAATTGGCCCTTTTCGATGTTGGCTTTGCCTTAATAGGCTTAAGTTGCTTGTCCCTATCTGGACGAAATACGATAATGCTTGATCCCTTCAAGGTACAGGTTGGGTACGTAAGCATCCATAATGCAATGCATTAAGGTGCAGCATCTTGTCGCTCATACTATCTAATTTGTAGATGATTGCTGCGCTTTGCTAACTCACATTATCTGGCTTGGTAAATGCTAGGCAAGAGATGGTTGTTATTGCACTTGATGAGGTAGTTGCATTCCATTTAATGAATGTTTATACTTCCTATTAAGCCATACGGTATGAAAGGAATATGCCTGGTTGTTGCACTATTGGCGAGAGCAAGATCAGTGCATACACCCAGCGTTTAGTCGAAGCAGAGCTCCTCTCTTTTACTGGCGCATCGGGGAGTTCTGGTCTGCCCAGCGTATTGCTCCGGAGGCGGAATTCTCCAGTCCATCACATTATAAGTTATTTGATTTTTTACCGTAGTTGGTATTTTTAGTGTATGAATTTGTATATATATTTGGTGGCTAATTAGCCAATCACAGTACTGTCAGCTACAAGTTGAGTTTTGATTGTGTGAGTGGCCAATAAGCACACCTATATATAACGTTGGTGGTCTTTTACATAGTGAAAATGATTTTAACTTATTTTTCTCTCAAAATCCAACACCTACATGTCCTTCAAAGTTACGTGCTTTTACAATTTACTCTCTCTACCTTGCAATGAAATTTCACATGTATGTGAGTTGATATATACATTGGGTTTGTCAAGTTCATTTATGTTTTATCTGTTTTTTTTTTTGTCTTCTTTGTTGAATATTTCATTGGCGAGTTGAGTTCCTTATGATTGTCGTATGTCAGTGAAATGTTTGTGCTTATATGAAATGTTAGCTTTAAAATTTCATGAGCTTGCGTTTTTCGTTTACTTAGTCATTCATGCTCTAGTATGATTGTGTGAGTTGTATAGATACATCATCAGATATCATGAGTTATTTATGTTTATTGGCCTTGACATACTATGTTATATGTTGTTGTAGAATGTTGCAAGTATCTGATAAATGTTGGAGTAACGAAGAAGATAGGTTTAGTGATATCTATAGAAAAGGTGTGTCTGATTTTATCGATTTTGCATATAGTAACAGGATAAGAGGTTTACCATTATGTCCTAGTCCTTGTCGTATTTGTAGAAATAAGAAATCTCTGTATTTTTCCCTTAGTGAAGTATCATTTAGAAGTACACTTAATAGACAAGTTATATGTACTTTGGTGTCTAAATGGGGAGAGATCCACCACAACATCACAAGTAGTGTAGGAAGATATAAAAGAAAATGTAGTTGTTGAAGATATAGTTGTAGAAAATGTAGATGAAGAGATTTCAGTTGAGGTACATGCAAAAGAGAACATTACAGATGAACAATGTAGGTTAGGGGATTTTGTCGACAAGGCCTATGGAGTGTTTGAAGGGTTAGTCAAGGATGTAAATGAAGGTGATCCTAAATATTCCTTTGTTCAGGAGCCTGACCTAGGTAAAAAATACCACAAGTATAAGGAGTTAGCAAAGAAAAAGATTTATCCAGGTTGTGAGGGTGATGAAACAACACTTAGTATAATTGTAGAACTGCATCATATGAAAAAGACATATGGTTGGTCAGAAAATAGTGTAACGTACCTCTTGGGAAGACTGAAAAACTGGTTCCCAAAAAGGCAATACTTTCTCTGAAAGATACCCACCAATGAAATCTATGTTGATAGATATGGGAATGAAGTTTGTGCCCATTCACGTGTGTCCTAATCATTGTGTTTTGTTCCGAAAAGATCTCGAAAATGTAGTTGTGTGTCCCAACTGTGGAGCATCAAGGTATGTAGTGAAAGAGGGTAAAAATAGGCCAATAACTATAAAAGAGCATTGCAAAGTTTTGAGACATTTTCCGATTACACCGAGAATTAAGAGATTGTATAGCGTTGAATGGATAACACGACTTATAAAATGGCATTTTGAAGCACAGACTTCTTTTGATCATATGCGTCATCCGATAGACTCACTCAAATGACAAAATATGAAGAGAAGGTGGCCTAACTTTGTAGTTGAAGCACGAAATGTATGGCTTGGTATTTCCAGTGATGGTATCAGTCCACGGGGAATTCTGTGTTAAGTAGTTTTAGTAATATTAATTAAACAGGGGTAGTTTAGCCATTATAAAATTATAATGAATTAGAAGTTTTTAAAATTCATACCTAGTGTTCCTATTTTGTCTTCACATAAAAAGCCCCTCTGTTAGAATTGGAAACCCTATATAAGACTTCTTCATTAACTGCTGATGTTCCCTGTTTCCTTGCCGGTACACTTCTGGCTCAGGCGGAGAGAGGATTAGATTAGATCCACGTTTAACATAAACCACCTCCATTATTATTCGACTCATATCCACCTCTCTCTCATCTCATCTTTAACCTCTTTCTCTCTTTAGACTCTCACTGACTCAGTAATCCGATCATCAATCTCTATGTTCTTCTTCTAGGGTTTTGATTTTGATCTCGATTTCGTATTTGGGGAGAGACACATAATGGCTCAATCATCATCAGCAAACAGAGGAGGAAGTAGTAATAGTAATAGTAACAGCAGGGTAATTGGGGATTATATTGTTGGTAAACAGATAGGATCAGGTTCATTCTCTTTCGTATGGCATGGGAGACATCGTGTTCATGGTCAGGAAGTTGCTATCAAAGAGATCATTATGGATCGATTATCTAAAAAATTACAGGACAGTCTTGTTTCTGAGATTGTTATTCTTAAGAATATTAATCATCCCAACATCATACGATTACACGACATCATCGAGGTATTTTCTTATGTATATTCCTTCAAATTGATTCAATTCCCGATTCCAATAATAATATAATATTTCTGTATGTGGATGTAATATGACTGATTATAAGTAGTAGTAATGATCCTGACTGAGATATTATTATTGTTATTCAAAATTGATTCGTAATTTGATTTCTGCAATTTAGGTCCAAGGGAGAATACATCTTATACTAGAGTACTGCAGAGGGGGTGATCTCTCTATGCATATCCAGCGCAAAGGAAAAGTCACTGAAGCTACAGCAAAACACTTCATGCAGCACCTCGGTACTAAGACTGACAGACAACCCTGCTTATATCTCAACGACTTTGATTTTTCGTTATTTTCGGTTCTAACATTTGTTCCTTTAACAGCTGCTGGTCTGCAAATCCTCCGTCAGAATAATGTTATACACCGAGATCTAAAGCCTCAAGTATTATTATTACTAACATTTTACCCATTTCTAGTTTCCTCTTCTTCCTCTTTTATACATGCATACAAGAATTTGGTCTGGTGGTACATTACTAGTTTATCTACTTAAGATGCTACTCTTTTAGCTAATGCATCCTTAACCCTGTGCATTTTCATGTCTTTTAATTTCTGTCTCAGAATCTCCTCTTGACCACAAATGATGATCAAGCGGTGTTGAAAATTGCAGACTTTGGTTTTGCAAGGTCAGATTTCCTTGCATTTGAACTTGTACCACTCTTCTGTTTATTTCTTGTGAATGGCCGAATGTGGATTCGAAAATGCAGAGTTAAAGCTTTAAATCAGAGAGGACATAGATTAACTTGTCAAATATATGGTCTTTCACTTGTAATCCTGATGGTGGTTGCGTGTTTTCCTTTTCTTTGCAGATCTCTACAGCCTAGAGGTTTAGCTGAAACCCTGTGTGGTTCACCTCTCTACATGGCTCCAGAAATAATGCAGTTCCAGAAGTATGACGCAAAGGTGACACATATTCCTAACATGAATGACATGTCAATCTTTTTCTATCTCTGTTTCTTACCTGATTTATCTTAATCTGTATATGCAGGCAGATCTCTGGAGTGTAGGTGTTATCCTTTATCAACTTGTGATAGGGAAAACCCCTTTTACTGGAAATAACCAAATCCAGGTTTGAGAGTTGTCTCGCTACTTGTGTCTTAATTTAGTTACCATTATGCTGCGTGTTTGCCAACTCATGATAGATCCTTTTTCTCGTTTCCTGTGTTGAATAGTTGCTGCAAAACATCATGAAATCAAAAGAATTGCATTTCCCTCCTGATATTAACGAATTAAGCTATGACTGCACAGATTTGTGCCGAAAGTTATTACGTCGTGATCCAGGTATGATTCTTGTTATCATATCTGTACTCCCCCCGTTTGCTCGTTATCCCTGATCTACTCCCTGATTCTTGCATTTACATGCATCCAGTGGAACGATTAACATTTGAAGAGTTCTTTGGCCACCTGTTTCTTTCTACCCACAAGTGTAAAGAATCGTCAAGGTAATATGAACTCCACTTTCCTGTTCTAGTGAATGGTACTATGATTTTGCTTAAGGTATCCGTTCAGATTTCAGTTACAAATTATGAGATCTACTTTGATGAAAAATAGGAATGCACCAAGGACCAAAGTTGTTGATGCGGCGGCTGAATGCAGACTTGGGAGGCATGCAGAAACAATTTCTCAAGACGATTGTCTTCCTTTCGTTTTAGATGATTATACTAGTGGTCCAGATGTCAGTCCATCCCATCCTTCATCGATAGGATCAATGAGGTATGCTTTATGTATCTTTCATGTTTTTCCTTGATTTTGGGAAGTTTGTTGCGGACACCTAACATCAGTGTCAGTAATACCTACAGATTTAGTGATGCTAGACACAATCTGGAAACAGTTGTTTCTAATATTGATCATCTCATGACTTCGGATGGAAATATCAGAGAAACTACTACAACCGTGGACCAAATACCATCAGGAGCTTCTTCCAGAGGTGACCAGATTTTACTACTTTATACTTTTTCTCATTATCTTTTTTCTTGTAATTATTTAAAAGACCTATAAACTCGATATTTCTCTAACCTCTAGTTTTCTTGGAATTCACAGTTATGGATTCCCTAGAAAACATTGACCTGGAGTATGTACTTGTCCCCGGGCACTCTATGGAGGACTCATCTTTATCATCAAATGCAAGCCGGGTTCATCATTTGCCTTGCAAATCTGATAGTTCTTCTACAGTTTCTCTATGTAAAAACAGCGTGCCAGTGCCAATCACCGACACAGGAATGATAAACACCTATGAAGCTGGGAGCATGGAAAGCCACAACTCTTTACCTTCCGGGTCATCTCAAGGATCCATGGATGTGGGAGATGCTTTGGATCAGCCATCTACTCATTGTCTGACAAGGATTAGGTCGTTACAGCAGTTTGCATCTGTCATAACAGAATTAGTGAATCAGAAGGTAAATCACTATGTTTATTCTTTCCTCCAGAAATTTCTGTTTGTGTAATTGAGAATCAGAATAATTAGAACACTTAAGTACTGAACCACAACATGTTTACTAGTCTTGCCACACTTAATATGTCTAGTTTCTAAGGAATTGCAATGGCCATGTATGTACTATGAATATATGGTTTTGTAGTTACAGAAGGAGATGTCAACCTGAGGCGGGTAACTCTAAAATTTCACACCGTTATATCTTGCTTATAGAGGTGTATCTATGCTGATCTGAAGATTGTGCTGTCCAATCTACTGCTGTGTTTGTGACAGCTGAGAAAACATCATGAAACCAGAAAACATATAGAAATTTGGATAGTACTTTTAGTGACAGATTGTAATCACTTATAATTTGATTAGCTAAATGAAGATCTGTGTGAAGTTGTGGAAACTCATGTGTTTTGTTTGTTATTTGAAAAGATTGACTCAGGTAGCCAGTTAGAGGCCTTCTCACTCCAGCTGGTTAATCTGGCAATTTGGAAGCAAGCAATGCATATTTGCCATACTCTGGCTGCCTCAGCTATTGATGGAAGTCCTACCCAAGAAACAACTCGAATCAGGGGAGGAAAATCTCTGAACATTGTTGGCACTCAAGGGCCTGAAGCAGTTTGTTCCCAGATCGAGAAGGAGTTTCTTCTTGAAGTAGGGCATGCTGAGGAGCTTGCTAGGGGTATTTTCCCAGTTGATGGTATGTGAGACTTTTCACCGTTTAATCCGTCATTTACAGTTGAGATTAAGCATTCATTCCACTATCTGAAACTTCCAGATTTAGGATCCCAGTTACTTTCCGAAGCTCTGTGTATCCCATAGTGTGATTATATGTGGTGCTGCATAAAAACAAATTTAAAATTTTCGTAATTCCATTTGAGAATTCCTCTAATACTACGACGTGGATTCAGGAAATATGGAGATGCCAGATGCCATGGAAATAATATTCCAATCTGCTCTTGCATCAGGCAGGCATGGTGCTGTGAGTATTATTCTCATAAACATATATGCATTTTGAACAAGCTACAATATACAAGGAAAGATGAAATAGCTCAAGAACTAATTACTTGTAAGAACCTGGTTCTGTTTTCTTGTTTTGTATCTGATGGCAGGTGGATGAGCTGATGGGGGAGATAGAGAGTGCGGTAGGCCGGTATTCGAAAGCAGTACAGCTCTTGGTATTTCTACTGTCGGAGGCACCTTCACTAATCCTGAACCCTCCCTTCTCACTCACAAACTCAGATAGGTTTCGGCTCCAGTCGTACATTGAAATTCTAAAGAACAGGCAAAACCAGTCAAGATCTGAGAGAACGGCTGTCTGCAAGAGTGAGGAGCAGCAATACCCGCCTTGATATTCTTGATTCTCTGCTCTTTCACTGGTGGTGCTGCTGCCTGCTGCAATGCCTTGCTGGGGCTTTCTGAATGGGTTGAATTTCTGCAGATAATTTATTGTACAGCATTTTTTTAGGTCGCCCTTAATCTCAAATGATGACGATGGTAGTGGTGGTGGTGGTGCTGCTGGTCACCATGTTGAGGTGTTGACTTTAGCTTGATATGGACTAATTGATGTTAATATTTTCATTTTTTATCCCCCGAGTTTGTATATTCTATACATCCAATTGTGCAGGATGGATGAAATTCCCGGAGTGTCTTAATTTACTGGTCCTTGAGGCCACAAGCCCAAAGCATGTTTGGAGTTTGGTAGCTAACAACTATACTTGGAAATTCTAATCTATCAAATAAATAATGTACATAGTTTATATTCTTGTTGTTCATTGTGATATATGAAACGAAGTAATGAAATGATGTCTGGATGGGTATAAAATCCAGACATCAACTGCTGAGAGGAGCAGAAGAAAATCCTGAAAACCAAAACATCAACAGCCATCCATGCTTCACAAACAAGCTTAGGGAACAACAAACATCTCTCTGATTTAGGAGAATGGGCATGGAGCAATCAAAGAATAAACAGAACTGGGATTTTGTTACTAACTTGAGGGGACATGAATACAACATTAAGTCCACCTACATTATATCTTTCAAAAATTACTGCACTCTGATCGTGTTTCCTAAAAGGTTGAAACAGAGAGAGAAAAATAATGGTACAAAATCATGCACGGCGCTTACTCAAACGCCATGAATTTGGCTCATGATATCTATCATACAATGGCTCAATTCTTTCCTGTCGCTTCCTTTTACTCATTTTTGTAGGATCTGTAGCTTTGAAGAATCTTGGGGCCAAATCAACTAGCCATTTAGGGTCGATAACTGTCACCTCACGCATGTATTCCTTAGTAGTCATTACCAGCTCGTGGTAGATCACCCAATCCGGCTGACGCTGAAAAAGAGCACTGCTTGGGTGAATGTAAACAGGCTGGTTCTCAACTAGTGTTCTGTAACCCTCCTGAGGATCCTTTCTAGCTGCATGGAAGAAGAATCCTGCAGCAATTGCCTTTCTTATCTTGGTGAAATTCTTTCCCGCACACACGACATCCAGGTTATATCTGAAATTCCAAAGAGAGCGATGTCAGTTATGTTTGTTTCATTTATTCACTGTTCATGAAGAACAGGTAGCAAGTTGTAATTACGGACTACAGATTCCTCATAACAGAAGAACAAAAAATACATTAATATAACTTCGAATCCACCCAAGAAGAAAATAACCAAGAAGAAAAAAAATGGTATGAGAAAATGAGCAAAAAAAACAAGATTTTGGTCTAAACTGACCCATTATTTTAGTAAACGCAAATGTCTGTCAAGATCATAGGTGTGGACAGTAAACGACCACACAAGGAAATATTAATCAGTGAGTTTAATGAAGTGACAGTGAGCTGGGAACAAACTATAACTTTTCCTCCTAGTTGAAGACTTTTGAAAAGTCATGACAGAGGAGTTTGTGAAGCATGATAAAAAGACACCACATTACACTGCAGTTCAATGCACTACAATATCTCAAGTGTCCAAAATTTTATTTTTGATGTAACCTCATTTTCACCCTTCCCCAACTAAAAACAAGATTTATGCTAAGTAAAAGTGTCCTAGAGAAAGTAAAGAATAATCATCCTCCTAAGTAACAATACAATGATATATACAAGACTAGTAATCATACCTGTCCATAATGGTGAGAAGTTGTTTCCTTACATCTTGTGCCCTCCTCAAAGATCTAGACTGAACAAAGTTTTCAAAGCACCATGGTCCGGAAAAATTCTTCGCCTTCCATGCCTCATAAACAGCAAGAAGAGTGAGATGATCTCCCTCAGGCTGGAAAAACTTTGCCCTCTTCTGATCTGCTTGTGCTTGCTTCTCTCTAGGCCTGTAAAAGATGTTCCCCGTCTGAATCATGGCAATGATTGTTAAAATCTCATCACTGCATCCAAGGTCAACACTTGCAAGGAGCATCTTACACATAGGAGGATCAAGTGGAAATTCAGCCATTTTCCTACCCAGCTTGGTCAGAAGCCCCTCCTCATCCAAGGCCCCTAGACTATATAACTGCTCCATGGCAGATATTAGAGCTTGAGGAGAAGGAGGATCCATAAAGTCAAAAGAAAGCAGATCATTTATACCCATCGCCTTCATTTGCAGTGTAGTAGATCCAAGGTTTATCCTTTGTATTTCTGGAATGGAAGTAGGGGACATCTCATTACGGTAAGCACTCTCAGTATACAGTCGATAACATTTCCCAGGTCCAGTACGACCAGCACGTCCAGCTCGTTGCTTAGCAGATGCTTGTGAGATGGGAGTGATGATAAGTGAATCAAGTCCTTGCTTCGGGTTATACACATTCTGCTTTGCAAATCCAGGATCAATGACGTAGAATATACCATCAATAGTCAAAGATGCCTCAGCAATATTAGTAGCTACGACCACCTTCCTCTTCCCAGGAGGAGCAGGATCAAATATTCTTGATTGCATTTCACTAGGAAGAGCACTGTAAACAGGCAAGATAATTAGCTCAGGTACATTTTTCCCAAGCCCTTTCATTCTCTCGTACAGGGACTGACAAGCGTGATCAATTTCCTCCTGACCAGTTAAGAAGAGAAGAATATCACCCTCAGGTTCTGTCAAGTGGATCTGCAGGACAGTGATCAATGAAGCATCCAAATAGTCACTCTCTGGCTGTTTTGTGTACATGATCTCAACTGGAAAGGTTCTCCCAGGAATGGTGAAGATATTACAATTGAAGAAATAACCTGAAAACTTCTCAGCATCTAGAGTGGCAGATGTAACAATCAACCGAAGGTCAGGTCTTCGATTCAAGAGTTGCTTGAGTAAACCAAACAGGACATCAGTATGGATCGTCCTCTCATGAGCTTCATCAAGCATGATAACAGAGTACTGTGAGAGGCTTTCATCAATCAAAATCTCCCTAAGAAGCATACCGTCAGTCATATACTTAATTACAGTATCAGGTCCAGTGCAGTCCTCAAACCTGATAGCATAACCAACTTCTTCACCCAAACGGCAACCAAATTCTTCAGCCACCCTTTTCGCTACTGACATAGCAGCAACCCTACGAGGTTGGGTACACCCAATTTTACCTTTGGTTGTGTAACCAGCCTCGGCGAGATACTGAGTCACTTGAGTCGTCTTTCCTGAACCTGTTTCTCCAATGACAACCAGTACCTGGTTATCGTGCACAGCTTGAACCAGCTCTTTCTTCAATTTGTATATCGGTAGACTCTGCCTTTGTTCCTGGAGGGAGAGCTTGGATCTCTGTCCAAAAGTCAGAGCTTTCCCATAGGCATCCTTCTTCCATTCAGGCATATCGTAAGCTGATAACCCAACTCCTCTCAACTCCTGTGCAAGATGTCTTTCTCCCGTCTCCGGCATTGGATCCTCCCATGGACGATTGAGATCCTTTGGGATTGAATCAAGCATTGTCCGCTGTTGCTGTTCCCGTACTTCTCTACGTTCCTTTATCAGAGCAGACTGAAGTGCTGCCGCACGACTTAAAGAACCTTCAGGATTCTTGAATATCTTAACTGGCGACATATCCATAGAGTATCGACTCTGCCCTTGCAAGAATGCTGGTTCATCTTCATTCAGCTCAATCTCGAGCTCTTCCTCGCCACCCTCTTCTTGATAAAGTATTCCAACTTCCCCATCTTCATCAAAATTAGGAAACTCACTAGCATCCAAAACACCGGAAGCAATTAACTGTTTCGCTTCCCATTTTTCTGGTGAGCTCATTCGCTTTGATGGACGGCGCAAAGGAACAGTTTCATCATCCTCTTCCGAAATTCTAATCCCCGAAAGCCCAATTCTAGAAGTCGGACCGCGATTTGAACCTTGAGGATTCGCTCTGAATGGTTCATCCTCAGCAGTCTTTTTAATAGGAATAAGATCTTTCCCAGTATCCTGATCAACATCCCTCATCGATAAACTCATCTTCTGTGCCGACAACGAAATCACCTTGACAAAAACACTTTGATCCCGTTTCACAACTTCTTTAGCATTTGCAACCCTTCTAGTCGCCATCTGTGATATGTGAACCAAACCTTCTTTACCTCTAAAATCATTCAGTGACACAAAACATCCTGTATCCATCACCCTCGCAACCCTACCAGCATACACATGATACAATTCAGGCTCATTCGATTGACTTTGACGCCTATCAATCTTCTCACTCCTACCTTCATCCCCATATTCTCCATCTCCCCTATTACCATCATCATTCTCATCCCTCCTCCTTCCCCTTTCTCTACCACCACCACCACCACCACCACGATCCCTTTCCTTTCCTCTCCTCTCATAACCGCCATCCCCTTCATCTCTAAACCTTTCCCCCCTTCTATCGCCTCTTTCATCATTATTATCATATCTCTCTCTATCTCTATGCCTATCTCTTCCACCACCACTCCGATGATAATCCGCCTCCCTATCTCTACCACCATCCCTATTATCTCTATGCCTATCGGTATTATCGCGATCCCGTTCTCTATCTCTTTCTTTACGTTTAGTTTCTTCTTCTTCTCTCTGCCTGTCTCTAGCTTCTTCCTCAATCTCTCTTTCTAATTCTTTAACTCTAGCTTTACCATCAGCAATAGAAAGTGATTTAAACACAGGCTCATCATCATCTTTCTTAGATTTTGACGATGGGAGAATAGCACGAATAATGGTAAATAGAGTACGAACGAAATAATCAGGCATTTCAGCATCATTGTTTTTCAATTTAGTATAAAATTCGTCAACAGATTCAGAATCACGACCTATTTCAGTAATGAATTCGGCTAATACTTTGTCTGCAAAACCTAGATGTGATTCTAGTTCGGTACATACCTTTGATACTAGTGATAGGTATTCCAGTTTCTTTAAACCTTCGGTTACACTGCCTAATGCCATTGCTGATCACAAAGAAACTTCAAAATCCAAGATGATGATGAATTTGGAATGGAGAGGGAATAAGGTATAAACCCTAGAAAGAAAAAAGAAAAAACAGAAGTGTCTTCAGGATTTGATTTTGGTGTAAAAACAAGAGGCTATGTTTGGAAACATTGAAATATAAACTATATCCTTGACCCAGATCCCATATATATATATATATATATATATATATATATAGTAGTGGAAGGCGGTTCTGGTTGGAATGGGTTTCGGTTTCTGCAACGGACCAGCAGAAACAACCATGGACCCTAGACAGTGGTTTGGACCTTCAGTTTTAGCACCAACACGACAGCACCCAATCAATGGGAGATTAAGAAACAGTAATACCCATTTCAATGCCATTGCTAAAAATAATTAAAAAATGTGAAATATCAACTCAATTCCCAAGTGTTGATTAGACGACATTACAAGCAGCGACTGAGCAACATGGGGCATTGGAGAGATGCAATTGCCCCCCAATGGCCTGTGTTAGATCCCCCACTGTCTGTAATTCCTTCTAATTAACACTTAAATGTTGGCAGACCAGCCTATTCCTAATGCAATCAAGTCTACCCCCTCTCTGGTACTATTTTCACTACTTACCAAATCCCAACGAGTCAGGCAAAAAGTTGTTGTCAAGCTGAATAGCTAAAAGCATGTATCCACATCCTATAAAATCTGTAATGATCACCAAAACTTTGGACCCGATCATGTTGCGTGCCGACTGACCGTCATGGTAATAGTTTCAATGATATTTTAATTTTATTTTTTGATGAGGACCGACCATCCTGGCAACAGTTTCAACGATCTTTGCGGTGGTCCATCGCCATGATTTTTTTAGGTAACAATTTCTGAGAACTTTAAACTGCACAAATTATTGTCGACTGCATCTAGACCCCTTTTTCACGAACATGATTCCAAGTTTTTTTACACTTTTTTGTATGAAAAAACATGTTTTTTTCGCTCGTTTCCCCTTAGTGGGCGCCAAAGATGTTTGAGCAAAAACGTATCTTCACCTCAAACAAACTCAATGATTATGATGATGCAAAATATGGATAAAACACGAATTAAAGACAAATAAAGAAAACTAGAGATTTAACATAGTTTGGCAAGGTATGCCTACTCCACGAACGAATTTCTGTAGGGAGATAAATTTATTAATTTCAGGATGTAATAGTTTTTCTTATGATTGGAAGAGATGGGATCTGTCTATGGCGTTTTCTAGGGTTTGTAGGATATCCCTCTTTTTAAGGGTTTTCTTTGCCAACTTTTTTAGAGTTCAAGACCCTTCTATTTATATAATTTTGAATATTTGATAAACCTAATTCTGAAATAAACTTCATCCGTGATAACTTGGCCAACAAGATATTTGGAATGTTCCAGAATTTTCCCTTTTGTTGACATAGTTATAACAAGCAGTCCAGAATCTTCCAGAACCTTTTACTAGGGTTTACTGGCAGACCTGGATGGCATAATGGGTTGACTGGCGGTTAGGTGAATTGAGCCGTGTATGGGCCACTTTGAATTGTAGCTGACGGGGTTATCTAGCAGACTTACACCATGTTTGTTTGGATCTTACTCGCGATCTAAGTCTGACTCGGTCGAGTCAAATCTTTTCTTCTTCTTCTTCTTCTTCTTCTGATGTCTGACTCGAGATCTGATTCAGCTCTGACTCAGATTTATTATTTTTGAGTTAGATGTAATGAGTCGGATATAATGTGTCAAATTCAGATTAGCCGAATCCATATTCAGTTGAGTCAGATAAAGAAAAACAATCGTTTAGATTACAGCTAGACGGTGGCCTAAACAATAATCTGGCCAATATGGAGCAATTTTACATAGGATACACAATAACATTTAGGTTATGGTACATATATTTACTCATGTGATTATTAACCCAACTTATCATCTTGCCATTTTTAATTGGCAACTAGATCAATAACGGTGAGAGATAATATATATTTCCTTCGTTTCTTAAAAAATGTTACTATCACTTTCTCATTTAAATTTAAAAATATATCAATTTGAAAAAGTGATAATAACTTTATTCCTGAAACGGAGGTAGTATAAAGTATCCAAACAAATCTTTATGCGTTTTAACCTCACACAAAAAAGTGCTCTAAGCAAAGGTGGAAAACTAATGACAAGTTCCTAATGGAAAAAAATCACCAATCATGTGTCACTAATTCATACAGATATCAAGAGCCATTTTGACTCAGTTGGGTTACACATTTAGGGATTAATGAATAATGACTAATAAGGGAAAAAAACACATGCGTTCATTCACAATAGTTAATTTCGATCGGTACGGTCGAAATCGTCGGTTTTATCGATATCGGTCCTTACCAGATACAAAACATCCTATACCGTTAGAACGATTTTTGTTCGAAAATATCGGCCGATATTGACCGATATGGTTTTATCGTAATGGACCGGGACTGTCGAAATTAGGGTTTTTAATTTTTTTTTTTAAAAAAATACGAATTTCCTTTTCATTGTTCTAGAGTTTTCAATTGTTACTCATGTTTTTATGGTATTTTAGAAAAATGATACTAGTTTTATATGTTAATGAGTCCAATATAGAAAAAAACGTTTGATATAATAATTATAGGTATAAAATATATGGACCTATATTTACCGATATTTGAAACCGAAATATCCCCGATATAAAAGTTTACCAGTATATCACTCTCGACCGACACAAACCGAAATCTGATATTGACTATATTACGCTCATTTCAAATATGATTCGAAAGCTTAGTTTCCTAGTCAACCCAGACCCGCCCAAATTACTATACATCGTCCAAACTGCATATATATATATATGCATGGTTCTCGAGGTAAATGGTTAATGAACGATAGTTCTCGAGGTAAATTGGTTGAACCAATAAGTAATGTGCTTAAAATGATCTCCTCTGGCGTTTCTATTTTAGAGTTTCAATAACTATAAAGAACCATGTCTATTTGAGTTCCAAAATTTCTTTATATGTATCGAATCCATTGACATAATCCGAGTTGAACTAGACCTGATTCATATGGAGCATTTAAAAAAATACATTCTTGCCGAGTTATTATTGAATCTAACTCAGTCCATATCAACTGCGACCTTGTATGTTTTTCCATTTTTAAAGTTCTGAGTCAATAGTTTTCGAGTCGGACTAAAAAAGATTGGTCTTATTTTATTTTATTTTGAACCATAAAAAAAGGTAGGTCTTATTGTCTGACTTTCTGAACTCTATGGAAGAGGTATATCGATTTTCCTCCAAACTCTGACGATGAAACTATGTTGATTGATTTTCTTTTTTCTTTTTTAGAATAAAAAATCAAATTAAATAATATTTAAATAATATAGTAGATTATTGTTACAAATACTTAATCTTAAGAGTTATGGAAAAAAGATCACCCATACCGATATTTATTGATATCACTAGAATTAAATTTGAGATTACGTTTTTACACTGCTGCACCGTTAAGTTATAAAATATTGATATGAAAAATAAAAAAATCAAATCATTAGGAGTTCAAGAAAGTTTTAGTTTTAATACGACTATATGACTAATTTTTTTAATTTGCTGATAAAAATCTAGTGTTTCGTGAAAAACGAATTATCTAATTGGAACCGGACATAAGCTTGGCTCTACACCAACCGATCTCTCCAATTTTGAATGAGAATAACATAAATAAAAAAATTTAACTAATTTTTATATTACATATAAAATTCATTCATTAGATTTTCTAAAATTAAAATTCGGCCATTAAATAAAAAATTATTTTTTTCATGTGAACTACTGGCTAGTTAGATTTTCTTAAAATCAATTGTTGGATTAATTTTCCCATACTTATAAAAAAAATTATTTTCATAATAATTAAGATGAAAACTTAAAAATGTCACATTTTTCCGACTATACATCGGATTTTGGTAAACGGATTTTGGTAAACTTTATATATCTAGAAAGCCGGTAGAAATCGAATTTTTATTTTTTAACATATTTATTTCTCATTGTTATTTGCATACTTTCCCTCCAAAACTTTAACAAACTTTAAAGTCAAAAAGAAAACTAGCATTTACACAAATGCAACGCACGTACACTCTCCCTGTACAATACAACCAATGCTTATTGAGACTCATAAATGTGTACTGAATGATTCATTCAAAAATGACACTAAATAACAAATGGATCATAAAAATTGAATGCACCTCTATCTCAGATATTAAATAGCAGATATAAATTCACGATTCAGATAAGATACAAATATTAAATAGCAGATATAAATTCACGATTCAGATAAGATAGTTCAAATTTTAAAATGTAGCACCTCTGTCTTAGATTTTCTTAAGATCAAATTTTTATTTGAAAAATCTGAATAAAATTTTAAAACGCTGGAGTAAACAGGAAAAGAATAAATAATTATCATATCTAGCAGTAAGTTTGAAAACAGCTTGTAGAATTTCCTTTAGTTCGGTACATACCTTTGATACTAGTGATACGTATTCCAGTTTCTTTAAACCTTCGGTTACACTGTCTAATGCCGCCATGATTGATGATCACATAAACTTCAAAATCCAAGATAATGAAGAATTTGGGATGGATAGGGAATAAGGGTTTCGGGTGTAAACCCTAGAAGGAACAAAGAAAAAAGAGAAGTGCCTTCCGGATTTGATTTTGCTGTGAAAATCAAATTTAACGTTTTTGTTTTTAGTACAAAAAATATTTCGGATATAACGTTTTTTTCTTTCTATCCAAATAAAGATGTAATTACTTAAAAATATATGCTCGTATGGGTAATAACACTGACCTATGATGTGTAATATTAACTCCGTTTCAGTAAAAATATTACTATTATTTTTTTTCATTTTAATCTATTTTTTTTTTCATTTTAATCTATTTTGAGATTAAAATAAAAAAATAATAATAATATTTTTATCGAAACAAAAGAAGTATTAAATTGCAATCATATTTGGGTGTTCGGATTTACGCCTTGATGCTCCGACAAGGAAGGTTTAACAATAGGTGTTTGATTCTACTATGGCAACACAAACATTGATAGGGATTACATATCAACAGAACATACTATTGTTGCAGAGGCAGTGGCAACTACAAACAAAAGCATGGACCTGCCGAACAAATGGCAATTCACGAACTTCAACTGAACATATCCCATTGAGCATCTATTTGCACCAGAAATACAGACTGTTTTCAAACAATACAAAATACAGGTTATCTGATGGGATTGTCTCCCCTTGCAGAATAAAGCCACTAGCGAGGTATGAGGAAACCAACAAGTCTGTCTTTTGAGGTTCAGAACCTACTACAAATGTACGGTCATTCACAAGACCAAAATGTATGTACATGAGCACCCCACAACCCCCACATCACCACCTTTAGGTACAATTTCAGAAAGTAAATTCAGAAACCCATCCCAAAATAAACAATAAAAAGAAAGATCCACCAGCACAACCAAACTTGTCCCCACCCAATAAACCAACTACAATTATACATCTCACAAAATAAATGAAATCCATGAGCTGGTGAACACCAGAAGAAGCGCACTACTATAATCATCTCTCCCTGAAATAGCTCCATGTTGAACTCTATTCTTCTATTTTCAGTGGATTCTTTCCCCATGGCCGCAACGAATAAAGACTATAAAAAAATAGAGAGAGAGATTCATAAACTCGAAAGACATAGGTTTTTAAAATATGAAGCAGAAGGTAGTTTAGTTGAGGATGTAAATAAATTTAAGAATAAAAACATAATAGAAACTACAAACTACAATTTGATCATTACTCTTAAGTTAAGAAAGATAAAATTCTCCTGCAGAGGTTCGGAAAATGCACGCTTAGCCACACTCCAAAGGGTTCATCAATCAATCTCAATGATTAGGGCCTCATGTGGGCGCCAGGATCGAGTGCTAGCACCAACACGACATCACCCTATCACTGGGAGATTAAGAAACAGTAATACCCATTTCAATGCCATTGCTCAAAATAATTAAAAAATGTGAAATATCAACTCAATTCCCAAGTGTTCATTAGACGACATTACCAGCAGCAACGGAGCAACATGGGGCATTGGAGAGGTGCAATTGCCCCTCAATGGCCTATGTTAGATCCCCCACTGTCTGTAATTCCTTCTAATTAACACATAAATGCTGGCAGACCAGCCTATTCCTAGTGCAATCAAGTCTACCCCCTCTATGGTACTATTTTCACTACTTACTAAATCCCAACGAGTCAGGCAAAAAGTTGTTGTCGAGCTTAAGTACTTGCACTATCTAGTGGGATTTTCCCACAACCTCACTCTAAGCAACAACGACCCATTTCAGAGACATGAATGTTATGGACCATTTTCTTCATTAGAATGCTGGTTTACTAGTTTAATCTCAGACTTACAAGAACCGAAAACGCAAGTCTCGAATGTCATTCACCGCTTTATAACCAAGAATTTCAATACGAAAACAATCAATTCTTTCATATCTATTTCTTTGCAATATAGTGACTTTGTTATGTCTGCTGTGATTTCTAATGACCTAAAGCCTGTCTGATTCAAAACAACAAGTAACTCCCATTTCTACGCCTTTGCCCAAACAATAAAATAAAAAAAAGTGAATATCTACCAAATGCATAAGTGTTAATTTCGACAAAATCACAAGCAGTGGCAGAGCCAGCATAGGTCATGGAAAGGAAGCATATGCCCCCAATGGCCTATCCTAGGTCCGCCACTGCCGGTAATTCTGTTTAATTAACACTTATACGCTCCCAAGAAAGTTAAAAACAGGCAAAGTAGATGGCAGACACGATTATAAGAAATTTCATCATCTCAAGAATACCGAACACATAAAAATTACATGTGAAGAGGTATCTTAGCAACAAAGTATCACATATTCTATAGATGTCTAATTTTTCAAGCAAAACTAAAAAGTGTTGCATAAATAACTAAATACGGTTATGCGCTAAAAGACAACCAACAAAAATGATGTTGTCAGTCATGGAAGATAATGTCTCCTTCATTAAATATTAACAATGTACAAAGTATACATAAAAAATGATAATCCTGTTCCTTGATACTTGTGGAATTGTGTTGACAAACTGATGTAATAGATTGTGTTATAGCAAGAAAATATACTCTGGAAGATTAGACAGTTAAAATCCGTGTGTCCCCATACAGATCGCGTAATCATTAAAAGGATCAGCACCAATAGTCTAAATACCAAGATACTGGATCTCAAGAATAATACGACATACCTCTGCAACTTTATGAAGTGTCAACGGCTTGCGTCATAATATACTCGTAGACATCATGGGCCTTGTCCTTCTTTCTGCAGGCTTGAGAATTTGAAACGAGCACATTAAGTTTTCATCAACACTCATCATGGCACCAGCATTATCAAATTCCCCACAGTAATTCGGTGCAGAGAATATTGTTACGAGCTGCCTGTCCGCAAAGAACTCATACCCATCCTCTACAACCTGCACCATAAAGCCATCTCAATAAGCAGCAATTCACACATAACAAGTGGAAGAAAAAAAAAACTATAAAACAAAGCTGCAAAGATACTACTAACCTGATGGGCACGACAGATAAGGTCCAAATCCTGCTTAGCCAAAAACTCGGCACACTTATCAGGACCAAACGTGTAGGAAACACCCCTGTCATTCATTCCCCAGCCTTTAACATCTCTGCCAGGATCAGACCACAACAAATCACACAACAACCCAGTATCCGGAACATCAGTCGGCCTAGGCAAATTCCTAATCTGATCCAAACTATTCAAATCAGGTGAAATACCACCATGCATACATAATATCTTGTCATCAATCACAGCAGACACAGGTAGACAGTTAAAACAATCCGTAAATGTTTTCCATAGCCTAACATTAAATCTACGTTTACACTCATCATAGAAACCATATATCCTATTAATCGAAGCACATTCATGATTTCCTCTCAGTAAAAAGAAGTTCTCAGGGTATTTAATTTTGTATGCAAGCAGTAGACATATTGTTTCTAAACTTTGTCTGCCGCGATCAACGTAATCCCCTAAAAACAAATAGTTTGATTGCGGTGGTAAACCGCCGTACTCGAATAGTCTCAATAGATCACCATATTGTCCATGAATGTCACCTGAATGAATAATCAATCAACATTAATCAATTTCACTAATAATACAATGAATTTTTTAAAAGAAGAAAGAATTAGAGAAATGGTAAAACGAATTAAAAAAAAAAGTAAAATGAGTACTGACCGCAGATCTTGATAGGAGCTTCGAGTTCAAGTAGAGTAGGTTGTTGAAGGAAGATGTCTCGGGAAGCAATACATAGCTGACGAATCTCAGACTCGGATAGCTGAACTTGTTTACCTGGTTTAGACGATCTGACTTCGAGTAACCGATTTATGATATCATCAAGTACACCACTATCTATTCCCCCTTGACCACTAGAAGCCATTATTCCTTTCTTTCTTCTTCTTCTTCTTCAACTGTTGATTCTGATTCCTACAAGAGGGAGAGAGGGGAGGTCCTCCTATGTAAGTAGTTGAATCCCTAACCCTTGATTTGGAATACACTCTGGATTGGAATCTGGGCGAATCCCTAGCAAAAATAAAATAGAAATAGGAACTTTTAATCTGTTAGTTAATAGCTTTAGAACTGTCTTTGCTTTCTTTGGGTGGTCCTGATCGATCTGCGGCTTCAACAACCAACCTTGGCTTCGAAATAAAAGAATTTGGGGGGAAAGTGAAGAAGATAGAGTGAAGTGAGGACTGAGGTTACGAGGAGGAGGAACTAAAATACACTTTAATTATGTAAATACTTTTAAAATCAATAATGTATTATTTTATTGAAATTTTATATTACGAAATAACGACACAGGGCGGTGCCGCCAACTAGATTGAGCCAGCCTGTGACCTCGGATTTCTTCTTGTCTGGACTAACAACCCGTTTGCTTGCGCCTGATTCGGCCTCTGTCAGACCGTTTGTTTTTCATTTTAAATCAGATATGACTTGTTATCTGATTCAGATCTGATATTTGATTTGGGTCTGTTTGAATCAGATATAGAAATATCCCTGATTTATTGGACCAAATTACTAACTCACATATTTTTATATCGATTAAGTTAAATCTAATTTGAAAAACTAACCCACTAAATCAGATCCAGATGAGTCAAGTCTATTAAAAAAAAGACTTTGATTGTTGGGCTTTTTATTCATGAACTGGGCAATGGAGGAGGAGTAGTTTGTTGTCTTTCTCAACTAGATATATCACATAAGTTAATTAAGTGCAAGTAGTTGGTTGGAGTGGTATGTATTATGGCCAGTAATAATAAAGGTGAAGGATCAAATGTTGTTGGAGATCGATCGACTACTCATTATGGTGGACTCCAGTTTGTTTTCTACATTGACAGGAGAAAATGGACAGGAGATGCGAAAGGACACGTATAGATGGATGGCTAGGACACATATAAGTGGACTGTTGATTTACTACATGTTTATCAAACTAGTATTATGCTGCTAAGTTGTTGAAATGAATGGTTGTGGCTAGATTTGTCAAAGGTACTTTTCTTCTCCGATAGTAGGGGTGAATAACGGATAAAATTTATGGATTTGGTGTCATCAATATATCCGGTCCATCTAAATAATGGGTGTTAAATTTCCATCCACGTCCAATCTGTTACTCGCTGATCTAATATTCGTAGGTGGGTGGATGGATGGATTGTATGCGGATGGATCCGCGGATTTATGTTAAAAATTTATTTAAGTAAAATAAAAATAAAACTAATAAAAATATTATTAATTAATGATTTATAACATCCTAAATCATCCTTAAATAAATATCCTTACATGTTTAATTAAACCCTCTCCGCCTCTGTACTAGCAACGTGTAAAACTCAAACTTTCATAGATAAATAATACAAAGTAGATATACTATTGGGTATTAATTATTAAATTTACCTTCATACCTTGCATAATTCTAATATACCCTTAACCTAGCGGGAGCGGGTGTTCAATAAATTTCTAGACATACATCCGCACCCGATCCAATATTTAATAGGTTTTTAAGAATTGATCCATGTCCAATCTATCCATGAGCGGATTAGGTGTCCACCAGGTGAATTACAGATAAATTGGGTTGGATTGGCGGGTTGGACCACCTATACTCATCCTTATCTGATGGTCCGATGGAGTACACATGTTGAAAGCCCATTATTAGTATCCACGCCACAATTGCCTATAATGGGCTATTGCATCTCCTTGTCTGCTAGCTGAGAAGTGAGAACAACTCATTAATGTGGCGATGACATGCACACTGCAGCATTGGAAAAATATACAAGTGAATGGCGTTTGACATGGTAAAAAATTTGAGTCACGAGTCAAATTTCGTACTTATTATAAATAGAAATTTTATAGTCCCATTAGATAGGCAGAGTTCCAATTCCAAAACTACTTTTCCATATATATACTCTTATTTATAATACTTAGAAATCATCAACGAACTTTAGATCACCGTTTAACATAGAGACACTAGTAATTTAGTCTTTTAAAGGAGTAGATAATTTAATTCATAAGACAAATTTAATCACAATGTAAACTTTATATCACGAGAAAAATTTTTGAGGCTGGGGATTTTTATGTTTTTTTGAAGAACGAGTTTTATTTAAACTACTAGAAAATGATTACACTAGGGTGTGTTATACTTATAGAATCATTTAATACAACTTGATTTAAAAATATGAGATCGTATAGTCTCATTGTTGTAATGAGGATTCCTGATTGACTGCCATCCGCTGCATGGTTCGCCAGATCATCTGTTGCTGGATAGTACATTGTGGAATTTGAAGCATTCTCTGTTGACTTCGATAATCACATCAGCTATATACCAGGGTGGTTTAGTATCAGAGTCAGCAAATCGTAACAGGTTTACCGAGTTTTTTTTAATAGCATTTTTGGACAATTCCTCTTTGTCATCGTTCTTAACGCCATTAGCATGGCCCATGTCTCCACTATCAGCACGATGGTGATTCTCAAAGGTTTCCATCACCACTACAGTTCTTGTCGCCGAATCACGACATATGAAACTTGCGCCCGCAATTCCAGAGTATCCTCTAACCACCCCATCAGTATTCATCTAATTAATCCAATCTGAGTTAGGGTTGACCCAATACCTACCGAGATGGTTGTTGTTGATCTTGTGGTGTTTGTTGGGTTAAAGGGTAGTGGCATACCAGGTAACACAGGAGGCAAGATCTTATTTTTCCAAGTGAACTCTTGCTGAAGTTCGAGTGTCATATGTATAATATTTTTTGGGTTTGGTTGTTTTGGGCGATCTATTAGATCATTTTTAACTATCCGCAAGGACAAAAAAAAAACGAGGTAATGAGAAAGGAAGGGGTCTTTTTTTCGTAGAAGTTGTGGGATTTTTGTTTAGAGAGTTAGAATGTTGAGGTCTTTTATTTGGTTGATTTGATAGACGGGTGAGAAAGGTGTCCCATGTTGTGACAACAACTTGGCAATGAAGAAATATGTGAGCAACAGTTTTTGGATTAGTATTTGTAATTGTGGCATATGGAGTTGATAATATGGATACGGTTTAGAATAACGAAGGTCGGTAAACCTTCGTTAATTGCGGCCCACAAGAAAAATTATATTTTTAGCAGACACGATAGTGTCTACATAAAATTGGTGGCTGGTAGGAGCTTTGATACAATTGATCTGATGTTCGGGTTATGAATTTGTATCCCGATGTTATTGTATCTTCCGGATTTGTGCAGCCAGATAATCTTATCTGGGTGAGGCAGGGGGGCATATTTTACTTTGAAACAAATTTTTTAACTCCCTCCCTCTCTCAGGGGAAACAATCGTTTTAAGAAAGAAGCAGGAGAGCTAAAAGCATGTGTGCACATCCTATAACATCTGTACTGATCACCAAAACTTTGGACCTGATCATGTTGCATGCCGACTGACCGTCCTGGTAATAGTTTCAGTGATATTTTAACTTCATCTTTGACGAGGACCGACCATCCTGGCAACAATTTCAACGATCTTTACGGTGATCCATCGCCATGAATTTTTCAGACAGCAATTTCTGTGAACTTCGAACTGCACAAATTATTGTCGACTGCATCTAGACCCCTTTTTCACGAACAAGATTCCAAGTTTTTTTTATACTCTCCTTGTATGAAAAAACACGTTTTTTTCGCTCGTTTCCCCTTAGTGGGCGCCAAAGATGTTTGAGCAAAAACGTATCTTCACCTCAAACAATCTCAATGATTATGATGATGCAAAATATGGATAAAACACGAATTAAAGACAAATAAAGAAAACCAGAGATTTAACATAGTTTGGCAAGTTATGCCTACTCCACGGACGAATTTCTGTAGGGAGATAAATTTATTAATTTCAGGATGTAATGTTTTTTCTTATGGTTAGAAGAGATGAGATCTATCTGTGACGTTTTCTAGGGTTTGTAGGATATCCCTCTTTTTGGGGTTTTTCCTTGCCAACTTTTTTAGAGTTCAAGACCCCTCTATTTATATAATTTTGAATATTTGATAAGCCTAATTCTGAGATAAACTTCACCCGTGATAACTTGGCCAACAAGATATTTGGAACGTTCCAGAATTTTTCCTTTTGTTGACTTAGTTATAACAAGCAGTCTAGAATCTTCCAGAACCTTTTACTAGGGTTTACTGGCAGACCTGGATGGCATAATGGGTTGACTGGCGATTAGGTGAATTGGGATGTGTATGGGCCACATTGAATTGTAGTTGACTTTGACCAGCAGTTGACTGGGCTAGCTAGCATACTTACACCATGTTTGTTTGGATCTTACTTGCGATCTAAGTCTGCCTCGGGTAGAGTCAAATCGTTTTTTTTTCTTCTTCTGATGTCTGACTCGAGATCTGATTCAGCTCTGACTCAGATTTATTTGAGTCAGGTATATACCTGACTCATATTTATTATTTTTGAGTCAGATATAATGAGTCAGATTCATATAATGAGTCAGATTCAGATTAGCCAAATCCATATTCAGTTAAGTTAGAAAAGAAAAACAACCGTTTAGATTATAGCTAGACGGCGGCCTAAACAATAATCTGGCCCAATATGAAGCAATTTTACATAGGATACACAATAACATTTGGGTTATGGTACATATATTGAATCATGAGATAGAATTTGATCCATGAGACAAATTTGATTCATGAGGCAAACTGAGGAGGTAAATTTCGAGGGAGGGGGGTGTATTTGGCTTTGAAAACAATTCTCTTAATTCCCTCCCTCTCCTAGGGGGAAAAGAAAAATCGGTTTAAAGAAAGAAAGAAGCAGAAGAGCTAAAAGCATGTGCGTGCACATCCCGCAGCATCTGTTCTGATCACACTCTCACTTTGATTGGTGTATTTGCGTCATGACTATGCATTTACAAATCAGCAGATTCTGCCGAAAACCATCGTTTAAGCCGATCACCAAAACTTTATATATATATTTTGTCAGCCACATTATCTCTACATCCGCAAGACAAGAATCTCTTCTTCCACTTGGTCTTTTCTTTCTTTTTTTTTCTCTAATTATTTTACGTCTTCTTCTTGTTGTTTAATTTGATTCTTCATTGTCACAGATTCTCTAGCTACTTACTTTTTTTTCTCTCTAAATTTACACTTTTAAAGATGCCCTTCTTTCCTCACCCTCATTATCATCATATTATCTTTTCATCTTCTTCTTTTTCATTTTCATTTTTTCTCTGTTTACGCAAACTTTGGCCCCCGTGAAGATCGAATTTCCAGACACCACTATCATCGTCGTCATTTACTGGTTTGAAGAAGCACACACACATATGTCTTCTTCTTCGGGGGCTATTCACCATATCTCTCAGCCCTGCATCTATGGCTCTGGTAACCCTCTCAACTACTTTTTCGATTCAAATTGTTTATCATGTTATATACTTTTTGATATAGCTGCAAATTGTTCTCCAGATATCTTTAGTGGTTAACTGTTCCAAGTAAAGATGTTTGAATGAACCAGCCTGTATCATTTATTTGCTTTGACTTTGGTCTTCGATCGTTGACCATAATATGCAGGGCAGTTTGCTCCATCGTATGCCGAAAGAAAATCTCGGTTCATGAAATGGCTTGGTAACGTTTTCAAAGGTGGTTCCAATCGTCATGGGGTAACTAATCGAAGACTCGGCGAGGAAAACAGGGTCTTGCGTGCGCCAAGCAGATCCATGGTAATTAATATATGGACTCATTGTCATTCTTAGCAGTAACATTGCTATTTCCTTAAGCTTATTGCATCCTTTATATATGATCATGCTGTTATCAGGATGACCGTTCTAGAGCTGATAATAATGAGGATGGAACTGCACTTTCTCTTAATGAAAATTTAAAGAAACCAAATGGTAAGCTGCCTAAGGGTGTCTTAAATTTCTAGTTTCACTGTGGTAATTAAACTGCATTATTCACTTGGGGCATTCTTCAGGATACAGAAGGTCTACTGACCATGACGCGGACCTCGCTAGACAACTTCAGGAGAGCTTAAACAAGTCCTCGTATCCACGTGCTCAGCCTCAATATTTCCCTGGAGGATATAGGTATATGTCCTTCGTAGCTAGCTAGATTTATCTCTCAAATTGCTCCATTCATTCACAATTCTGCTGTCTCATCAAGTAGAATTAGTACTCACATTTTTTAGTTTCAACTCATTTTTTGATTGATCTTGCTAACGTGCATATGGACAAACCTTGTAGATTTTGTGGTGGTTGCAACCGTGAAATAGGGTCTTCCAATTATTTAGGATGCATGGGAGCCTTTTGGCATCCTGAGTGTTTCTGTTGCCGCGCTTGTAGTCAGCCAATAACAGAGAATGAGGTGAGATGTCGTACGCTTATTATATCCTTGCGCCATCTCATTTCTGTTTTCTTCTATTGATTCTTACAGTTCATTTTTGTTGAATCAAGTTTTCTTTGTCAGGGAGAAACCCATACCACAAGTCCTGTTTCAAAGAGCTGCACCATCCCAAGTGTGAAGTCTGCCATCAGTTTGTAAGAACATACATAACTAGCTAGTCGAGTTAACTGATTGTTGAATTAAAGAGTTTATTGTTTCTGAATTTCGTCCGTCTTTCCAGATCCCAACAAATGGAGCTGGTTTAATTGAGTACAGATCTCACCCATATTGGAAACAAAAATACTGTCCTTCCCATGAACACGATTGCACTGCTCGTTGCTG
The DNA here is from genome assembly GCA_023531435.1 of Papaver californicum. NCBI lineage: Eukaryota > Viridiplantae > Streptophyta > Magnoliopsida > Ranunculales > Papaveraceae > Papaver > Papaver californicum. The sequence continues at coordinate 197,359 of JAJJMC010014906.1, forward strand.
CAGTTGTGAACGGTTAGAGGTACAAGTACCTAATATAGCTCTACATTTGCAGGAGGAGTAGGTGTAGCTTCTTTAATTTGTGTCCTAATGCTAGTGTATTTTCTGCTGTAGTCATGGAATACGAGATACATTTCTTTGGGAGATGGACGAAGTCTATGCCTAGAATGTATGGAGTCTGCTATAATGGATACCGGTGACTGCCAATCGCTCTATCATGCAATCAGAGACTACTATGAAGGAATGTATATGAAACTAGATCAGCAGATACCAATGCTTTTGGTCGAGCGACAGGCACTTAATGAGGCTATAGAGGGGGAAAAGAATGTAATTTGTTCTCTCACTGTTTATTTTTCTTCCTTGTTGTCCCTGTGGGATATTTTTATTCTAAATGAAAGCTGTATGCATTTTTGCTCCAGGGTTATCATCATATGCCAGAGACAAGGGGTTTATGTCTTTCCGAGGAGCAGACTGTTAGCAGTGTATGTATTCATGGTGTTCCACTTTGCAATTAATCTTCCTAGTGACTCGCAAAGTATCAAATTCTTATCTGTATATGCGTTCATGGTGTTTTGTTTCTGAAACATAAATAGATACTTAGAAGGCCAAAAATCGGGGGAAACAGACTAATTGGTATGCGGACGCATCAACAAAAGCTCACACGGAAATGTGAGGTTACAGCCATTCTGGTTCTTTATGGCCTCCCAAGGTAATTTATCTTGAAACCTGTCAAGCTTCATTCAAAGGGTACATCAACTCGCATCAGTAAGGATACATTTTAGTGCGGAGATTTCTTGTTATGCAGATGATATGCGTGAAACTGTATAATTTTTGGTGTAATTTGCTGTATGCAGATTACTCACAGGTTCTATCCTCGCCCACGAACTAATGCATGGATGGTTGCGCCTCAAAGGTACTACTATCTACTTATTCAAGCTCCTTGCATCTTCTGTTAGCATTTACCAAGTACTATTGACTTAACTGCTTATCTAACCTGATCATGCAGGTTACCGTAATTTGAACCCTGAGGTAGAGGAAGGCATCTGTCAGGTACTCTCTTATATGTGGCTCGAGTCAGAAGTCTTGCCAGGTTCAAGAAACATGGCATCTACATCTACATCTACATCTACTGCGCCTTCGTCCTCATCATCATCAAAAAAAGGGGGGAAATCTGACCTTGAAAAGAAGCTAGGCGAATTCTTCATGCATCTTATTGCTCATGACACATCCACAGCCTATGGTGAAGGTTTCAGAGCTGGTAATGCAGCAGTGAACCGGTATGGGCTAAGAAGAACTCTAGACCATATTCGCCTAACAGGAAATTTTCCCATGTAACAAACCAATTTACGTGTTCATCAGCTTCTCAATCCCTTACCTTTCTCTTTCGAAGATTATGTACTGATTCGCCTTATAAGGATTGAGCTAATCATGGAATTGCTTGAATTACCATCCCCTGGATATTTTTTTTCTTACAGGGTTGTCCTTTTGGGTGCACTAAATTTATTAAAATACAGCTTTTTAAATGTAATAAATATCGATGCTTAAACATAATACTGTATATTTCAATGAACTAGGCAATACGCAATCTAATACGCAGTCTGGCCTATATGGCTATACATACATTACATGAATGTTCTATCTCAGACAAACGAGACACCTCAATCGAATGCGGGGTTAAACATGCCAATTAATCATTCGATTTTGAAGTGTTTCGGTTTCGATTCATGGGAACATGAGCATGAATTGTGCTTCAGCTGTGGAATCCATTATAGACTAAATATGATCTCTAATTATTATTAGCTCTGAAGTTGTTCCTCACTAAAAAGTGTTGTCAAATCGCCATCGGTATTATCCTAAAGTATAGAGTTTATCGTCTTGTAATTTAAATCAATTTTCGCGTGCACAAAAGAGATGAAATTCTAAAGTATACATAGGAGATAATAGATGACTGTTCGGAACAACTTGAAGAAGAGCAAAAAATGTTCAGCTTCAGAACAGGGAGATGAGGGATAAAGAAGGCCTCATGCTCCCCCATCTGTTGCTGTTAAGAATCCTGACGCAGTACTTAAAATCTGAACTCATGCATTCAAGTAACAGTAAGCAACACTGCCAACAGACATCGCACAGTTCTCCTCCCTAAACAGAGTGTTGATCTTGATACCCAACAAGTGCACTACTTTAGAAAAAAGAGACAAACAACACTATAGATTAAGGAACAGTCCCAAAAATTAAGATGGATATGACAGCCACCATGCAAGTTGCAGAATACAGATAAGTTACAAATTGAATGAATAGGAAGGAATCTCTTGAGTAATGTTAGCATATGTAAGATACAACTTTGTTTTGATTCAAATCTGTTTTCTGTCTATGCATATACTTTTATCTATCTACCTACCTGTCTATCTATCTATCTATACATGGAAAATAATGGTTTCGCGGCAGCATCAACAAAATTTACCACCATGACAAATCCTCTGGGGAAGGCAACAAAAAAAAACCTTTTCTGCTAAAAGGTAACAACATATTTTCTGATTTCGGAAAACAGACATGTTACAGGTATGATGATTATGACAGTGTTGATGATGATGTCGGTGTTTATTGATAAAGAGAATTACTAGTCAATGATTTGAGTCTCAGATAGAAGTATCTTCATCGTCTCGTAAGTCATGAAGACTATTCCTACACTTGGAACAACCTTGTAGTATTCTGGCAATATCCCCCTGTACAGACCACGTAGACCTTCACCTCGAAATATTTGGCCAAATGTCCCAAAAAGGCCTGTCTTGTAGACACGGGCTCGACCACCTGCCCCTTCTAACTGCATCCGCCGCCTCACAAGATCCAGTGGAAATGTTGCTGCAGATTTTCAGTTGCAATTGTCAGCAGGGGATACACAACCAGTTTTGACTTTATGGTTCAGCATAGCAATGTACATGACCACTTAAGCTACTTTAGAATGACATTAACAAAGAACAAACACACATTCTGGCGAAATACAGAAGCGTTTGAATTTTTCATCTAAATCAAGTACGGTTTCCACAATGTAAACATGGATCGAGTTTTCTGAAACAAGCTACATGAGGTATTCTAGTATATGTGATTTACCTGTTGATGATGCAATGCCTGAAAGACTGCCACATGCCAGGCTTACCAAGACAGTAGAATCCTGTTGTCTGATGTCAAAATAATGGAACGTTAAAATTGAAGCAAAGCATGTATCAGATAGCATATCAAGACCAAAATAGTTAAATCAATGTCATGCAAACCACACCTATTTGATTGCCAATAAGATCTCAGCGTCTCATAAACTGCAAAACTGATTGCTAAACTAGGTCCAACTCCCTACACAGCATAAACTTGAAGATGTTACTATCCAGTCAAATTAACAGAAAGACTACTGAAGACTGGCAAAAGGGCATACCAGCAGTGTTGCTCCAAGACCCTTATACAAGCCAAAGCAACCCTCTTCTTTGCAAATAGTACGAAGCGTATGTGAAATACCTCTGTAATAAACTTCATGCGTCTGCAAGTTTTTAAGTAGCAAAAAATTATCCAAGTCCAATCTGTAAAGCCGACCAGGCTATAGAAAATCACAAGGGAAACGAAAAACATAATATTATCATATTATTCTATTGTCTACAATACAAATGAGCATTCAATCAGGTGTCAATAAGCACTCAAATAGAATTTGAAGGGAAAACAGAAAAAGCAAAACCATTGAATAGAACCAAAGTGAACAAGAAAATGCAGATCAAGGAACACTGGATGCAGATCTTTCCAAAAATACTGCTTGCATGCTGCAGTGAGAGGAAGCCTTTCAGATAAGGCAAAAAAAAATTACATTCTTCAATGCTGCACTTCCCAGCTGAACTCTAAAAAGGCATGTATTGAAACTAGGTTCATATTGTTAAACTTTATGTTGGTTTAGCAACAAATCCAGTTTAGATTAAGGTAATCCTGATTTTGTTTAATCTAAGTTAGTATTAAATTGGATTACACTCAGCTGCTTATGTGTCCTATGACTCACCTAGTGATGTGTCAACCAACTAATGATGGACAGGTTGGTAGACACATGGCTGTGACTACGCCCTCTTCTAGCCTCCTATACATACCTGTTTTTCTAATTATTACATCATAGAAGTGAGAGGAAATAGAAGTAGAAGCTAAGTCACATATTCTGTTTTCATAATCTTTTCTGTTTCTTTCTTCTATACATGTATACTAATGTTATTATCATGCTTATGTTGCTGTAAGTTACTATGTTCTGAAAAACTAGAAGACTCAACTGTGTTGTATAGCTTTTTACTTGACGTTCTTGTAACTGATTCAGAACTTACATGATTCATTCTTGTTTTGTGTAAGCAGATTGGTGTGTATATGGTTTTTTATCTAGCTTGTAGAGTACGCAAATACTAGGGTTAATACTTGTTTTCAGTATATGGGTTCTACATAATCATGTTTAAGCATAAAGTATATTGATTATGAAGCTGAAATCCAACACATATGACAGTATTTCTCTTGGCAAAAATTCATTTGGGGATATCATATTTTACTGTTACAAAATGCATCTCCCTACCTAGGCTTCATTCTACAGAAAAACTGTCCACAATTTAGAAGCGATGCAAGAAAAGAACTCCAAGGAGATAAAGTTGTCTCTTTCTTGATCAGCCAGAATCGTGATGGAACAATAAAGGAATTCTCCATCCAAAGCAAGCCAATTAAATTCAATTCCATATCTAGATTTTGAAGAAGATAATAAGTGAACCTAAACATGTATACAAAGCCACACTAGTTGAACTGAAAGAATAAATGATAATACTACACTGGAACAAAGCTAATGCAGATAACAAGGAAATATGAAAAAAGTTTAAGAAATCACCAAACACATGACAAACTTTGAACACAAGAGAATTTCTAAACGCAACAGGAGCTATACGCCTTACCTGTGCCGCAAGACGCGTCCTCACAAGATCTAGTGGATAAGTAATGGATGCAGCTGTTATCCCTGCCAACCCTCCACCCGCCAATCGTACAAAAAGATCGGAAGTAACATTTTCCCTATGTCTCTCTAATCCAGGGATTGACTGCAGTGACTGCAAAAACGAGAGAAGAGCAATAATTACAAAACAATTTCCAAGACATCCTAAATCCTAATCAAATCAATAAACATCAACATTCAAAGAACCCTTATACCAACATTTTTGTAGCGTTCGTAAGCATAGAAGCTTATTGAAGAATACGGAAGACGATGGACAATAGTAACAAGATTCCCTTTCCAGAATGCTCTGAAACCTTCTTCTCGTACAATCCGTGACGCCTCCCTCCATATGCTAGCCTTGTTTAGATTTGCAACATCTGTGTG
>JAJJMC010014919.1:16529-21529 GCA_023531435.1 Papaver californicum
CTTTTTTAAAAGCAAAGGAAAAAAATAATGCCTGCAGTACAAAAGACTAATCGGTTATTTCTTTCATCGCCCCAAACATGCCAATATTAGCATTGATGGTGCGTAAATGTAACTCGCTGTTCAAACAACTATTCAGAGTTCCTAGAGCTCCTTGTAAGGCTTGTTGGAAAACTCGTTGTCGGACTTGATTAATCGCTTTTTGTTGTTCAAACTGAATGGTTTCGTTTTTGTAATTTTCTAATTGTACCAAATTCTTATAAGTTGAATTAATCAAATTTGATTTTTCTCGTTCTATCTCAGAATATCCATTCACTCGAAACTGATCGGCTTCCATTTCCACTTTTCGTAAGCGAGCCCTGGCTTTCTCCAGCTGTTCAATGGCCCCTCCACGTAATTCTTCTGAATTTCGAATAGTACTCAAGATCCTCTGTTTTCGATTATCTAATAAATCACTTAATGAAAGTAGATTCTCTTCCCATTCATTTCAAAACTTCCACGATCTCTTCCCGAACCAAACATGAATCTTTCGATTCATTTGGCTCTCACGCTCAGTTACTTATAGGGGATTCCATATTTTTTATGTAATGAGCCTATCCTCTCTTCTCTGTTCGTATTCCAAAATATCAAAACGGATCATTGATCCACGACCATAATATTTGGAGGACTCTTCCGACCAGACAAAAATCTGTAATTATCGGCAAAGTTGTTTATATTTTTTTCTGAAAATCCAAAAAATGCTTCTTACTTTAATACATAGGTCGTCGATTCGGCATTGAAAAAAGGGATCCTTCCTTTTTCCAGTAACAGGTTCAAATCGTTTTATCGATATGAGTGTTCTATATCGAATAAATTGCCAACTTTTTTTGAAACCATTTCCATACTAACATAGTGGTAGAAAGAGTACCATGTAGCGCCTAGACTTCAAACGGTTTAGCTTTAACCATGTTAATAGTTCCACATTATTGGTTGATAGAGAATCAAAGTGTATTTACTTTACCAATGAGTCGCGAAATGCTATGGTTCTTACATATGATTTCTTTACTTTTTCAGAAGTAATTCGCGAGATCGTGCACCCTTCATTTACTTAGTTTAGTTCTAAAGAAAAAAGAAAGTGCAGCTGGTTAGATCCAGCCTATTCTTGAAATAAACAACCCGCACACACTCCCTTTCCAAAAAAGATCAATACGCCAAGTACTACACTTAGATTTATTGGATTTGTTGCTAAAATATCGGTATTAAACCCGAAACTCCCGGCGGATGGCCAGTGACCCAAAGAAACGAAAGAATCGGTTACATTTTTCATATGATCTCCTCTTATAGATAGGACTAACAAAATAAAACAGAGTTTGTATCAATTCGTCCCTTTTTTTATTGTTTGATTAATTTTTGATTTCCTTTTTTTTTACATAGATTTTATTATTCCATTTTGCATTTTTTTTATTTCATTTGAGGTTCCCACTCAAAAACACACTTATTAGAATTAGGTCCAGATCTCATGTCAGTCGTGAAATACCTCATCTTTTGCAACGCTTTCTAAAAAAAAAGGGTTTCGTTGGACTAAGAACGGGAAGGAAGAAAGCGAGTAGGTCTGCTAATTCCTCATCCTCAAATCAGTCCTTCCCACGGATATTGTCTCAAAAAAAAGTGATTGTAAGAGTAAAATCTTGATAGAATTCAAAAAAGCAGGTAGGAAATCCAGGGCAATAAAATGGAGAAAAAAACTTTCAAATTCTTAGGATTAAACAAAAGGATTCGCAAATAAAAGTGCTAATGCCACAACCAAGCCATAAATTGTTAAAGCTTCCATAAAAGCCAGACTCAGCAATAAAGTACCTCGTATTTTACCCTCCGCCTCTGGTTGTCTCGCAATACCTTCTACGGCTTGTCCCGCAGCAGTACCTTGACCAACTCCAGGTCCAATAGAAGCAAGCCCTACGGCCAATCCAGCAGCAATAACGGAAGCGGCAGAAATCAGTGGATTCATGGTAAGCTCCTCGCACCAAAATAAATAAATGGTTAATGATACAATCAACCAATAAATAATGCCTTATGATTCCATTACTAACATATATCCAATTGAAGTAATTATATTATTGAATCGTCAGAACTACTTCGATTTCTCGTTTTTAGTTCCCATCCATCGAGTCTTTATCAATTAGCAATCCATAAAGCTCTTCCATTTCTTAGTTCCAAAGCATTCTTTCAATTCTTCGTTATTTTTCTCTTCTATACTATATGCTCTTGGTTTCATGTGTTTATTCATTCGTCACAGACGAAATGGAAGGACTTCTATTGGAATCCTCATCGAAATTCAGAGTGGGATCGTAAAGGAAATAAGATCTATGGATAGTTCATATATAACTAGTCAATATCTAATATCACATATACATATGTTTCTTCCATAGTGTAAACCAACTATTGAATTCTCATCCTATATGCATTCGAATTCTAGAAAAAACATACACAACAATAGGTTTATAGCCATTACATATACCTAAGTCGATCCCCTAACCTATTTTTTATGAAGCCCATTTGTCACTTCCTCTTTGCCCTTTAGTTATCATTATCCCGTATGAATCCAAATGGGCGGGTTGGTTGGTTCATTATCATTAGCCCGAATCATTACATATCAATACAATATCAGGATTTGGTTGATGAAATTGCATGGAATTAATTCGAATTTTGGACAATCCTTGAATTAAAAAAATTTAAATGCCAATCCATCGTTCTATAGAAACATCGTTTTTTGTTTAATCACAATCAAAGTTAGATAGCATAACAATTTGGATTCAAATTATGAACCCTAATATAATTCTAATATTGTAATTGAATGAACAAATAGAAGTGGGGGTATGACATCAATCGGCCAAGAATCTTAGGAAAAAGATCTTTTAGATCTCTTTCCTTTATTTTAAATTCCCGAATATCAATCAGAAAAGCTAGTTAATGATGACCCTCCATGGATTCGCCTATATAAGCCGCGGCTAAAGTTGCAAAAATAAGAGCTTGAATCCCGCTTGTAAATAATCCAAGAAACATGACAGGTATAGGAACCACTGAAGGTACTAAAGAAACAAGAACAACAACTACTAATTCATCAGCCAATATATTCCCGAAAAGCCGAAAACTTAGTGATAAGGGTTTTGTGAAATCTTCTAGGATGTTAATTGGTAAAAGGATTGGAGTTGGTTGAATGTATTTACCGAAATAACCCAACCCTTTTTTGGTAAGACCCGCATAGAAATATGCCACGGACGTGAGTAAAGCTAAAGCAACGGTAGTATTTATATCATTCGTAGGTGCGGCTAACTCCCCATGAGGTAACTGTATTATTTTCCGAGGTAAAAGAGCCCCTGACCAGTTAGAAACAAAAATAAATAGGAACATAGTTCCAATAAAGGGAACCCAAGGACCATACTCTTCTCCAATCTGAGTTTTGCTCAAGTCTCGAATGAATTCAAGGACATATTCGAAGAAATTCTGACCATTGGTCGGAATAGTTTGTGGGTTCCGAACAGCTATAGCAGCTGAACCTAATAAGATAGCAATTACGACCCATGACGTAATAAGGACTTGGGCATGGACTTGGAAACCACCTATTTGCCAATAGAAATGTTGGCCTACTTCCACACCGGATATATCGTATAGCCCTTTTAATGTGTTGACGGAACATGGTAGCACATTCATATTGTCCTCTGGCAGAAATAGAACTAAAAAAGGAATTATTTTGATTCCACTATCTCTTTCTCAACTCGTCTACTTGAATCATATTTTTCGGATATCAAGTAATCACATAATATCCCCAGCTTTTTTATCTCTTTTTTGGTATTCAGAATATAGTAACCGATTCAAAAAATCTATGGAGTTCTCGAAGTAATTGACTTATCTTATTATTAATCAACGATTTGGGATATAGCTAGAACGGCCCTCACAAATGGCGAATACTAATTTGTTAAGGATTAATCGGATTGAAGCTATAGCGTCATCATTGGCTGGAATCGAAATATCTGCGAGATCCGGGTCACAATTTGTATCGATTAAACAAATCGTTGGAATTCCCAAAGTTACACATTCTCGAAGAGCCGTATATTCTTCTTGCTGATCAACGATGATTACAATATCAGGTAACCCCGTCATATATTTGATCCCACCCAGATATGTTTGCAAGTGATATAATTGTCTCTTCAACATTGCTGCATCTCGTTTCGGAAGGCGGTTGAGTCTTCCCTTCTTTTGTTCCGCTCTCAAATCCCTGAACTTATGAAGTCTCGTTTCTGTAGTGGACCAATTCGTTGACATGCCACCGAGCCATTTTTTATTAACATAATGACACCGAGCCCTTATTGCAGCCGATGCTACTGAATCAACTGCTTTATTTTTAGTACCAACTATTAAGAATTGCTTTCCTTTACTTGCTGCATCAAAAACTAAATCACAAGCTTCTGATAAAAAGCGAGCAGTTCTAGTAAGATTTGTAATATGAATACCTTTACGCTTTGCAGAGATGTAAGGTGCCATTCTAGGATTCCATTTCCTAGTACCATGACCAAAATGAACTCCTGCTTCCATCATCTCTTCCAAATTAATGTTCCAATATCTTTTTGTCATTTCTCCCCACGCTTCCCTTTTTTTTAAGAGATGAGATACCCTAAATACTAAATAAAGAATTGTTCCGATGGAACCTTTTACCAGAGATTGGCCGTTGATACACGGGCCAAGCCATAAATTCCTTTCTATTCACTATTATCTTTAGACCAGATAGTTTAAAGTTAAGTTAAAAGGATTAATCCGCTCTTAGGAATCATTAAATCCCGTAAATAATTGTTCTGATGGATCGTGGATATTCTTTGGGATGTAAGAATCAAATAATTCTTTGTGTTGGAACAAAATATCTCTAAACCCCCCTCGGAATAGGTTATTCTTTTTTAGTTCAAAAGGGATATTGCTGTGTTGCCTTGAATGATACACTAATCCTTTGAATCCGGTACCAACAGGTATCA
>JAJJMC010014919.1:26529-28474 GCA_023531435.1 Papaver californicum
GAAGGGCCCACGACAATTACGGAACGCCCCGAATAATCGACACGTTTACCAAGCAAAGTCTCGCGAAATCTTCCTTCTTTGCCTTCAATTACATCTGAAAAAGACTTATAAACTTTATTATGACCATCCCTCATTGGTTGTCCGCGGATCCCATTATCAAGAAGTGTATCCACGGCCTCTTGCACTAATTTTTCTTGACACATTACTAACTCCCCTGGCGTAGATCTACTTGTTGTTAATAGGTCGGTAAGAGTATTGTTCCGATAGATAACTCTTCTATAGAGTTCATTAATATCCGAACTCATCAGTTTACCCCCATCTATTTGAATGATCGGTCTCAATTCGGGGGGAAGGACTGGTAGTAGGCACAAAACCATCCATTCTGCTTCCACATTTGTTCGAATAAAATGCTTAGCTAATTCCATGCGTCTAACCAAAAAATCCTTTCTTCTTCCTATTTTTCTATCTTCCCATTCATTACCCGTGGGCCCTTCTTCCCCTAATTCTTTCCATTCTACCAATGAACAATCTGTAATAAGTCGCAAATCCAGATCGGCTAATTGTTCTCTGATAGCACTTGCTCCAGTAGAGATTTCTCGATTTCGAAATGTATCGAAGCCTTGAGTAGTAAAAAAAAGTGGGATGCTGTATTTCCAAGATTGGATTTCATATTCGAATGAACCTCGTAATCGTAAGAAAGTAGGTTTTTTAGCTACGGTCCTAGCAAAAGAAAAATTGGGATAGGTTCCTTATAGTATAGGATTTCCCCCCTTAAAAATCGGACGCGAGGGTTTCCTCTCATCCGGCTCAAGTAGTTACATCAAATAAGGGGTTCTCGTTTAAAATTTTTTTTTAGAAAACCCCCAACGATCTACTCCTTACTCAAGTTCCCAATCAGGACCAACCAACATTTCAATGAAATGAAATGTGAAATTCTTGAGTAGTCTACCTCCCTTCGAATACCAAATCCCTTTTAAAAGAATACCTTGGAACTCATAAGGGATTTACTTGTCTATGTATCATTCCATTCGATCTTTTAGGCCCCTACTTAACCTCGACGGTTATGACATGATGCCCTTAAAGCCTATACGCGATGAATAGGCCCTTGTAACCATGTCATATTTGCTTACTAGAACATAATTTCTTTCTAAAACAAATGGAATGGCTAATTCCACGAAAGAAGTCTTTTTCACGAGGTACAACTAGCAATTCCTATTTTTCTGTTACGGAATCGACCATAGATCAATTCCCTTTTTTGGAGTATTAAATACATCCATAATTCTGAGCTTCATGTTACTCCTACCACGAGACATGTCAGAGTCAGGGCATCCCAATCGGAGTGAATGGGATGACAGTTTCTTAGTCCCAATCTGTAAAATAAGAATTTTGATCAAATCACACATCGCAGTATACTAGGCCTTCTAATTCTTTAAGAGGTTTATCTAAAAGATTCGCGATATAACTAGGAAGACGTTTCAAGTACCACACATGAGTTACTGGGCATGCCAGTTTGATGTATCCCATTTGATATCTTCGTATCCGAGAATCAACAAACTCGACTCCGCATTGTTCACAAAATTTCGGGTCTTCTTTTTCATCTCCGATTACTCGATAGTTTCCACAGGCACAAATTCCACTTTTTATAGGCCCAAAAATTCTTTCACAAAACAATCCATCTTTTTCCGGCTTATTGGTTTTGTAATGAAAAGTATAAGGTTTTGTCACCTCTCCAACAACCTCTCCATTGGGTAGTATTTTTTTGGCCCAAGCGCTTATTTGTTCAGGAGAAACTGATCCAATTCGAAGGTGTTGATGTTTATACCGGTCGATCATAGAAGAAAAATTCTGATTCATTCCGATCAAGCTTCCTTCCTTTGAATCTGGAAGTTCTTCTCAGATACAAGGAAATGATTCAATTCCAGAGCCAAAGATCGTAGTTCTCGAA
>JAJJMC010014921.1:0-13852 GCA_023531435.1 Papaver californicum
AATATTCTTCCCTATCATGTGCATGATTCACTATAACAAAATCACAACCGAATCACCACAGATAATTAATTCTCGGTGAATCAGGAGAGAGTAATAGATATCGGGATATCCTATAGAGGTTCTGTGAAGGTCTTATGCTCGGGATAAAATCAAGTAACAATCAAAAAGATATCTGGAGTAATTACAAGATAGCAGAATCATCCAAGAATCAGAAAAAAATCACCGGGAATTCGGGAATAACCACCATTAAAAGAGGATCCTGTTGAGGATTAAATGGGAGATTTGTAGGGTTCTGTGGGTATAAAAAGATATTTCAAAACATCACAAGGGGGAGGAGATGAGGGTTAGGTTCAGAGAGGCAGGGAAACTCGAGAAAACAATCTAGAAATTCTGTTGCTGCTGGTGCACGAAGAACATGATTAGGTAGCGGAAGCTTTAACCAAAAGGCGACGGAATATTCATCCACTTTGTAATAGAATCTTCATCCAGTTTACAACGATCATTTCAAATCAGCAACATTTGTTTTCAGAGCCTCTGTGACAGCGAATCTGTACGCATATAATCGTTGCAAATTCACTATTTACTTTATTTTTCTCATTTTTCATCATTTGTATACATCTTCAACAATGAATTGTAACTCTGAGCAAGTGATAAGTATGAGGAGATAAACCCCATCTCTGAGGCGACGGGTGCTATTTTTTCCAAAAATTATGTGGTAATGTTTATTTAATTAATTTATGCAATTATTTATGATTGTTTTGCTTAATTAAAAATTGATTTAATAATTTTTATAGAGCCATTGTGATTTCGTTAGATGGTATATGCTTTGCCTAGGGTTTAAATATTCCATGCTTTTGTTATACAACTGTTACTTTAAGAATTTACTTATTGCAACATTTTAGAATCAAACTAAAAGTTAGAATTGCATAATTATAATTATTGAACTTAATCACTTTAAAATTGGAAAATAGTGGAATCCTAGCCTCAGTTCTCTCTCAACTTTATTAAAAAAATTATTTGAGTTTTCCTATTTTTAGTCTTAGAAATTAGATTTAAAAACAAAAATTCACAAGTCTCAAACGAACTTTATTTACCACTATTTATAAACCCATCAAATTTTGGCGCCGTCGAAGCGGACTTGTTTTTAGAATTGTTTTTAGATTTTAGTTTAGTTAGATTTTTAATTTATTTACTTTTACTTTGTTCTATTTTACGTTTCTTTGGGTATTTCTCTTTTTGCTACAGGTTTGGATCTTGGATTGAAAGAAAATAAAGCCAAAGACTTGGGTGATTAAAAACTTGAAGTTCAAGTTAAGGACTTGGAGTTAAAAGTTAAAGCTTAAAGAACAGAGAAGAAGACAAAGACTTTTACTTTTAGATTTTATTTTTATTAATTAGATTTATTTTCTTTAGATTTTGTTTTTTTAGAAAATTATATTAGGAATTTATATATTTTTGTAATTTTCTTTTATTTTGGACACTTTTTGGACTTTGGATATTATATTAATTTTTAAACCCTACGGAAGGGTATTAAATATAAACTGCACAGGGAAGGACGACAACTACGATATTGTCTCGGCCCCTCGGGTTCGTACACTGACACAGGAGTTGGTGGCCCGAGTCGACTCAACGGTTCATCGCCCGTCTGGTACGAGAGGTCAGACTCGATCAATCCACGAATCCCCTGCAAGTGGGTTTTCTGTATTCCTTCGTATGCATATATGTTGAGGACTTAAATACGGAACTTATTTTCTAGTAAAGGGAAGAAACTGGCCATATAAGATAAGGGTTCGGATTTCATCACCGTATCCTTTCTACCCGCCTTAGGAACACGTTACCTAACGCGAACTTAAGTCTAAAATTTGACTAGAAAGAGACTTATAGGGTAATAGGGTAACGAGCTTATTAGAAAATCATTCAAAAGGATTGTATTGGTTACTTTGTTAACTTAACTTAAAGTTCAGGCAGATTTATTTCAAGTTGATAGAGACGCCCTGTAACCCAGGGAAAATTTTTCAAAGAGGGAGGGTTATCAAAGCTCCTTAAAGCTTATCCTGCTTCTAATCGACTTAATCTAATTCAGATCGTTTGAGGGATTCGCTAAAACTGTAACTTATTGACTTTTGGAAGAATAGAAGCTGGTCTAGAAACAATCTAAGTGGAGCCATCCTGCTTTTTGTTTGCTAGATTCAATAGGTTAGATTTGGTTGAGTCGCTCTTGTTTGTGTTTTTTTATAATTCCCTTCCGATTAGGAGTTATTGCATGCCCAGTGAGAGTGCCAGGAGAAGAGATTCTATTGGTCGTTTGATCAATGTCAGAAGTAGAAACTCTGCCTTTGAAATTGAGAATTTAAACCCTTCTTTTGAGAGCCAAAACTTTAGTTTTGAGAATTTATCTCTCAGTGAGGAAGTCATTCCTAATTTTCTAGTTGTGCAAGAAATGACAACCTTGAAAGCTTTGTTGAATCCTACTAGGGCTTCTCGTCCATCATGTATCAAGTTAGCTGAAACTCAAGCAAACTATGAGTTGAAACCCGGGATCATACAAACACTCCCACTCTTCTTAGGGAAAGAAAATGAAAACCCTTACTTTCACATTAGGAAATTTGAAGAAATATGTAATACCCTAAAAATTCACAACATGTCTAATGAAGATTTGAAACTTAGGTTATTTCCTTTTTTCCCTGAGAGACAAGGCCAAATCTTGGTTATATAGTTTGCCATCTGAATCCATCGAGACATATGAACAACTTACCGCTGCCTTTTTAGCTAAATTTTTCCCTAGGCACAAGATATCAGCTCTTAGGCAAGATATTTCCACATTTGGGCAACATGAAGGAGAATCTTTGAATAAATATGTGGAAAGGTTCAACGAATTAGTAATACGATGTCCCCAACACGGTTTAGAAGACAAAAGACTAGTCCAGATCCTTTATAAAGGGCTATATTATCCAACAACGATCATGGTTGAGTCATTGTGTTCAGGGAATTTAGAGAGTAAAAATATTAATGAGGCAATGGCATTTTTGCATGAAATTTCCGAAAAGACCCATCAATGGGAACGCAATAAGGAACCCCAGAGAAAAATTCTATTGAACAGAGGTAATGTGAATAAGGTAGATGGAATTCTTGAATTAGATGCCAAATTTGCAGCTATAACAAAAAGGTTAGAAGCCTTAGAATTAAGTCAATCTAGTCGTGGAATAGAGACCAAGTCATATTGGGAAGGACAGACTGTTGAAGAGCAAGCCCGTGCTCTTTATAATAACACTAGATATGATAATCGTTAGAAGTTTGATCCATATTCAGAAACCTATAACCCTGGTTGGAAAAACCATCCAAATTTTTCTTGGTCTAAGGGCCAAAATCAAGGTCAGTCTAGTAACCCTCAGGTTCCACCAGGTTTTGGTTATACTAAGAATTTTTATGGTCCAACACAATTTCAGAACCCTTCAGACAAGAAGATCATGAGTTTAGAAGAGTCTCTCACCTTTTTATCTCATAATAGTGTTGAGTTTCAGAAATCGGTTAAACAAAGTTTTGAAGACAATAAAAATATGGTCCAGGCTAACTCTCAGGCTATTTACGATTTACAAACCCAGTTTAGTCAGTTGAGTGAGTCTTTGAGAAAAAAAGGCAAGTTCCCTAGTCAACCACAACCCAACCCTAGATGATTTCATGAGTTATCTTCTGACCATGTGAATTCAATAAAAACCCTTAAGAGTGGTAGAGTAGTAGACAATAAGGTAACCTTGCCCGATAGTGAATATGCTGTAGTTCACCCTTCTGAGTCTATAGTTGAAGAGACTGATAAAGTCACTAAAAAATCCAATGTGGTTCCCGCTGAACCGGATTTTGTGCTCAAAACCCCATTCCCACAACTTCTAGTATCAACTAGGAAGGAATCCAACTTTAATGATATGTTGGAGATTTTTAAGCAAGTTAACATTAATCTTTCTTTATTAGATGCAATTAGGCAGATTCCTACTTATGCCAAGTTCCTTAAGGATCTTTGTAAAAGAATTACTCACAATGAAGTGGAAGATAGAAGAAGAATCTGTTGATTAAAAAGATAAAAAAACTCCCGATACAAGAATCCTTGATCACAGAAGTTTAAGAGAATGAAAAGGCGTTGAGAATCTTTGAAAAGCTCAAAGGAATGAAAAGCACTGCAACTTTAAGAAGTAGAAGACAAAATGTGTAAAGAATGAAACAAGGGAAATAATTGATGTTAAAAAGAAGACAACTGAAACTGACGAACCATCAAAGACCGAAAAGAAATAAACTTTATCATAGATTTGATTTCCTCGAAAAACGCCAACTGACAAAAATGTGCAAAGGAAAGTAATTGCTAGCGAAAAAACGGATAAAAGTGTAACGTGAGAAAAGAAGTTATTACAGGCGTGGGAATTAAAAGGGTAATTATTATTTTTCCTTTTTTCAAATTTTTACCAACTGTAAATTCCAAAAAAGGAAAAAGGGGGCAAATTGTAAGAGGATAAATTTTGAGATACCCGTGTCTAAAAACTATTGGAGAAGTAACGAATTACGATGAGACGAGAAGCACTGAAGCAAAGCTTTCTGAGAAAGTCTGAAAAGTCGATAAGATTATAATCTGACAGCGTAATGCATGATCGACACGTGGGTTGAGGGAAAGTATGGCACACTGCTCAAAACAAATAGCTTTACTCTCCGACTGACACCAAGTTGCGGGAAAGCCTGACACAATAAAGAATAATGATGAGTGTTAATGCATGAGAGACACGTATTAACTTTACAAGTTGCGGAACAAAAAGAACTAAAGCATGACGATTCACTTTTAAGAGCTACGTGTCAGACATGCTATGATTCAAATAAAGTCGCAACTTTCATCCAAATCCAGAAACAATAATTAAAATGCAAGACCGCAGAAGAGTTGCGGGATAACCAGTGGGAAGTTATGGGAAAAAAGCTATAAGTAAACTCGGACTTGCGGGAAACTATAAGCAAGTTTTGCGGGACTGTATTTCACATCAAGGATGGATAAGAATAAATAGGTAGAAATGTAGAATGGAGGGACCTATCAATTTGGCTATAAATACCAAGCTCATTAACAGGAAAAGGGGCTGAACAATATGAAGGGAAATTAGACAGAAGAGATAGAAGTGATAGCAAAGAGTTTAGGTATGAACTTATGTAAATTTTTAGTTCAATCAATCCATGATTTACATGAGTGTGATTTTATAGTATAACTTTCTTTTGTATTGAGTGATGTTGATTAATAAGAATGGCACAAAACTTGTTCCCGTGGATGTAGACAGTTAAACTGTTGAACCACGTTAAATCCTTGAGTCAATTTACTACTAAGTTTTGTTTGATTATCATTTTTTATGTTCATGTGAATTGATTCAAGATTAGATATCATACTACACCATGTTCTAAATCCTTTTGGTTATGATCCAAAGTCGCTAAATTTTTGGCCATCACTGGTACTCCAACTTTAATCGATTCAAAATCAAGTTAATCAATGTCAAAGTGTATTAGCCGTCGTATATAGTAACACTGGCAGGAAGACCTTAGTATGTGTGGATACAGTCTTCTTAGCACACATTATATTTTATTATATTGAAATATCCTTATTTCTTTAATTATGTACAGAAAACTTCAACTCTTGAGGGAACAAGGGAGTCTCTTCAGTTGTGGCTTCCAATGGAGGAGTGGGTTGCCATAAATCCGTTATTGGTGCGAGCAATTTCATTTTCTTTTCGTTCACTTTGTTATCACCGTGATTTTCAAATTGTTCAATTATATTTTACACAGATAAGATGCCTCATTCGTTAGTAGTTGATGTGGCAGGTTGGATTTGGAAGACGATTTGTACTCCTCTTAGTCCTCGTTGTGGAATGTGCGGAATAAACAACCTTTGTCTATCTGCTTTCAAAGAAACATCCACTCCTGTATCTAAAGTAAAGAAACCTAAAGCTACTACCAAAAACAATTATTGATCAAATTATCCATTCGGATATGGTCTAGGGATATTTTGCATCGGAGGATTTTTTCTTTACAACATTACATATGATGATATCTATAATGATTCTAATGATCTTGATTAGAATTGTAACATTCTTGTTTAATTAGCATTTTAGACCGTGTTTTTCTTGTGTTTCCAGTTTGGACTTTGTATGGATTCATATATTTTGGATGAGTACTTATTTTTATTTCTAAATTTTGTGAAAAAGCGTTAGATATAACATGTCAAAATTTATTTATAGTTATAAAATGTGAACTAGTATTTTTGTATAAAATTATAGGTATAAAATGTGTGAACCGATATTTCATCGATATTTGGAACCGAAATATCCCTGATATAAATGGTGTAACATTGTATCGCTCTCGACCTGTATAAACCGAAATCCGGTATAGACTACATTGGTTGTGGTAGTCTTCTTATCCACATAATGTCTCCTCATGAGGATCAGAAGATGTTAGCCACTTTAAAGAAGTGTTAGGGAAAATGTTAGTACCGGATCTTGGTAAAAGGACGACGTTGGGACAAGCATTGGCTCGCTCCTTTATATCAATCAAGCGCACAAAGACACGGATTTTCTGACTCTTGAATGCTATTGAGCTAGATGCAGATATTATATTTGTGTGAAGCCTGGTAATGCATGATCCGATTTATATTCAACCCGATTCGACTGACAACCCGTTAAAAAATTAATATGACTTTTAAAAAAAATTGTTTATAAAACAGAGGGACGGACCAATAAGCTTTTTCATGCTTATATAACATTAGGTTTAGCACAATTATCTATATCAATATTACTGTAGAGTTTTTTTTGACATATAATACTACAGTGATTTTTTTTTTGATAACTTAGTCTAAAATAACAAGTTACCAAAAACAGTAAATAAATTTCAAGGTCAGACTTCGGTAAAACAAGTTCAGAAAAATGACCAAGTAACCATTTATAATATTTTAATCTTATTCCTATTATTCATACTATAATACGAGATTAGGGGTGTTCATGGCCGACTTCGGTTCGGTTTTGTGCCAAACCAAAACCGAAACCGGCAAGGTCGGTTTTCCAATTATTTTTCCATAACCGTTCCGTTTACCGCCGGTTCGGTTTTACTCGGTTTTTTCCTCGGTTTCAGTTTTTTCCAACGGGTTTCGGTTAACCGTTTGGAAAACTAAAATTCAAAAACAAAATTCAAAAAATTCAATTTTTTTAAAAAAAAATCAAAAAAATCATTTAAAAAAAAAGAAGTGGATTCTTCCATAACTAGAAGAAAATTCTTTCATAACTAGAAGAGAACTAGGGTTAGAAAGTTAGGGTGGGATTATATATCAAGGGTAATGAAGGGTTCAGATTAGATCTATCAAAAACTAGATCAAGGGTCTTAAATAGTCGGTTTTCCATGGTATAACGGTTCAGTTTTTGGCTAAACCAAAACCGAAACCGTGACTACCGGTTTCCATACTTTTTTTTCCATAACTGTTCCATTAGTAAACGGTTTGGTTCGATTTTGGCCAATTCGGTTTGGTTTTGGCGGGTTTTCGTAGAAACCCGTTACCATGTACAGCCTTATCTGAGATAGCTAATTTGAATCACCGTTGTGAATTGTGTTGTCGTGATGGATTTGTGAAGAAGTGATGATACTGTATTAGTATAATTTCAAAAGTCGACCTAATGGAGTAAAAATGTCCTGGACCTTGCTCAAAAGCTGGTTGGTTCCTTAGTGCCAAGGACCATACATCCCTTACGGAAAAGAAAAAATGTACCAATATCGTCCAGACCATTACTGATTCGAAAGTTTTATTCATTAATCTTTTTGCTTGACATAAACTTTTTATTACTCTAAATAATAACTATACAAATTAGTTACGTATGTATTTTGCTTCTATATCATAATTTTAATAAATATCTTATCATTGTTAACAACTTTTTTAAAACATACTAGTTATACATGTATTTTGTTTTTAAACTATTTATTTTAATAATATCTTATAATTTATATATATGTTTTTTTGAAAGTATTGGATATATATATACAATACAAGTGTAGTAAAACGCATCGGAAATATTTTATTTGAAGTATGTTTAAATTTCATTCTTAAACTTGGTTTGTTATTGATGCGGCTTTTGTAAAATAAACAAAAATTTGGTAAATTACAATCTAAATAATAAAATAGAATTAAAATTTAATCAAATTGTGTGTGATAAATTAAAACATTTGGTAAATTACAATCTAAATAATAAAATAGAATTAAAATTTAATCAAATTGTGTGTGATAAATTATTGTATTCATTATTTTTGTTTTTGTAAAAAATGACAAAAAGATGTATCATATCCAAATGGCTTTATTCCAAATTATTAGCTTATAAGTAATTAGTTTTGGATTTTAAAAATATACATATCTCTTAATAAACAAACATGTTTTTTTTGTATCTTTATTAGGGATAATTAGGAAAATACCCTAATAATGGATACCCTATTGGGGAAATAACCCGAAAAATTAAAATACTTGGAAAATACCCCGCAGTTACTTTTTCCATCCAAATGATGTTAAATGCACACAATTTCTTCACACACACAGGACTTTAGATAAAACTACCCTTCATGTCCCCTTCCAATCTAGGCACATATGTGTCTTCCAATTACTACCCGCGTGTGTAGTAACACGTGTGAAGACACTTATAGATCTAAAAAGAACCCTCGCAACTGTCTCACTCATCTTCTTTTACTCATCTTCTTTCCCTTTCACTCATCATTTGGTCAATAGCAGAAGAACCCTAACATCTTCAATGGAAACCCTTTCGTTGATTCTTTTCGACAAATCAGTAAATCGGTGACTAAATCAGTAAGCAGAAGAACCCTTCCAATCTAGGCCAGTTTCCCAGACGGTGATTAAAAGAAGATTCAACAGTTGAAGCATAGTAAGGATTACAGAGCTATTAACAACATAAACAGGTAAGTAAATTGAAACACCAATCTTCTATCTCACCAAATTTCATTATTTACTATGTTAATTTGATTATGAACGAAAATTGATTTCTAGGAATTTTAAAAATTGGGTTTTTTTTTGTTTACTGCATAAAATAGGGTTTCTGTTTTATATTGAATGTAGTATTAACATGATTAACAAGCAATGCATTTCGATTGATTAATTTGATTTAATTTTGGTTGATTTAGGGTTTTCTGAATTTGGTAACACTGAGATTTGTTGAAGGTTTTTGGTAACACTGAGATTTGTTCTGTACAACAAGCAGAAGCTCAGATTCAGATATATCTTGCTTTGTATATTATGATTCATGAATTACGGAGATTATGCAGTCTAGATTGTCTGAAAAGGAAATAGTTATTTAAGAAGTTCTGTTATAGACAGTGTTTGTTAACATAATGGAATGTATGTTATAGATGAAAGTGTGAAGTTCACTTTAGACTGTCTATCTAGTTTCAGTGTCATTATAATAGAAATGACCATCTGAATTCAATTGTATGAGATGACCAATAATGTTTATTATGGATGGTGCTCCATAAACAGTAAACCATGACATGTTGTCCTCTTAGCATGCTAATTTTTTCTGATCTTCAGCAGCATTGAATATTCAACTACTTGCTAAGTCTCAATATTTAGGTGAGATAGTTTTTTGGTTGATTTAAGGTTTTTTCCACAGAATTATGTTTTTTGGGCAAGTAGTTGGCTTGTTCTGGTCTTCATTTTTTCTGAATTTCTTATAGCCTTTCCTTTTTTTTTCCTCCTTGTCTGGATAATGCAGGGTTCATCTTCAAGGTAACAGGAGATTTTACATCCATTGGGTTTTTTTGTTGAGTCTCAAGGCTACATTACTGCAGAAGGAATTCATATTTGTTTACAACCAAGTATGCAGTGTTGGCTGAAACCCCACAGAAGCGAGAAGTCGTGAACTTGATTTGTTGGTTCATTTGTATAAAAGGGGTTCTTTATTTGTTAATTGTTGTCAAATATAAATGTCACCTACTTGAACAATTACATGAACATATTCAAACCTCATCTGCTTTAATATCAGCAGTTGACACTTTGTAATCTAGCTATGTTGTTAAGACTTTGTTCCATGTTGAAACAACAGCTTTTTTTGGTTCACAATTGAAACAACAGTTTTTTTTGTTCACAGTTGTGCAAATCATTTACAAAACATTACAACTGTAATCTATTTTGAAGTTTCTAACTGTAATCTCAAGGCCAAGTACTGGTGCATTTCTTGCACTTGTAAGTAGGAACTTCAAAACAGACAGAACTTACTTGACACTACTTGAACTATCAATGTTTCTACAGAACAATTCAGATGTAGTAAATTATATGAGCCTCTTATTCCAATAAGAAAATAACGAGACTTCTTTTGTAGTACAGAAAATTTTGTGTGATGTACTGACGTTAGATGATGAAAGTGAAAAGGTTAAGTAATTACAAGCAAAAGTGAAAATATTTTAAACAAGAAAATCCAGTAACACCATTCAATTTCTCGATTCAACAAGAAAATTCATCAGCGTAAACACTGCCATTTTGACTGAAACTCCCTTCTTCTTCTTACTCTCTACTGCGAATCAATGGCACTCTTAAGTCAAAACTGATGGTTTAGGCATTTACTCAAGAACATTGTGTGTTTCCTGCTAATTGTTGAGTGTTTAGTACTGGCTGCATATTGAGCTACGCCGATCAACTCCTTCCCTGCATTAGTAATCATTCACATACAAAACCCATTTAATCAATCATCAGAAACCATTCACTCATCCCTGTTTCCTTCATTCCGAACTTTCATCTTCACTTTTTTCTGTTTTGTTCTCGATATAACTGGAGTTCGAAACAACCCATGTTCTATTCTTTCTCGGTCTCTGATTTCTTATTGTGTACGATCTCATTCAATGGCAGCAAAACTTCTTCATTCTCTATATCTTCTTTGAAACTCGAATCGTTCAACCCTGACATGTCTCACAAAACCACCAGCGAACCCATCTCAGAAATCAACAACGAACTCATCTTTCTAATCTTTCTTCTCTTTTATTATTTCTTGTTCTCTGAAATCCCATCTCTATCACTCAACAAAACCCTAATTTCTTCTTTGATTCTTTGAACTAAATGTTCTCAATTTCTCGATTAAACCCGAAAGAATGGGACATGAACAACAACACCATTCAACTTAAGTTGATACATGTAGATCTATAAGTGTCTTCACACGTGTTACTACACACGCGGGTAGTAATTGGAAAACACATGTGTGCCTAGATTGGAAGGGGATATGAAGGGTAGTTTTGTCTAAAGTCCAGTGTGTGAAAAACTGTGTGTATTTAACATCATTTGGATGGAAAAAGTAACTGTGGAGTATTTTCCCAGCATTTTAATTTTGCGGGTTATTTCTCCTACGAGATATCTATTTTTGAGCCATTTTCCCAATTATCCTTATTTATTGTTATTATGGCTAATACTATTATTTTCACAATTACGATCATCACTTCTTTTAATCAAATAAAGATATATTTTTAAGAAAATCAATTAAACGAAAATTAATTAAATATTTATAGAATATTAGTTAGAGATTTAAAAATATATAAAAAATAATGGTATGTTTTTCATTTATGAAAAATGATATGGGTTTAATAAAAATGTTCTAAAATGGTAACAGTGGGTGATAACTAAGTTTTTAGAGTTTTAATAGCTTTTATCCCACACTTTTTAAAATCTGCCCTAAAATGAAAATGATTTAAAAAAAAAACACGTTCAATTCTATTTGCCAAACACCAATATGAGAAAAAAATTACCAAAACGTTAAATTAACCCCCTTTAGTATCACTAAACTAAGGTGCCCATATAGAGGGTGCCTAAAGAAAAATGTTGGGAGTGCCTTAAACTATTTAAACATAAAATTTGCGCAGAAGCCGCAACAGCTCCATATAAAAGAGTGTTGAATCCCTACAAGAATCTCATAAATTGATGATCAAAACCTTATAGAATCACAAAAATAGAATTCACCCATTTTTTCTCAGAGCCTTAATTACATAAAGATTCAATCTTTTTGCAAAAAGCATTAAAAAAATACATTCTTGATCATTGATTTCACTAGTTAGAAAACGAATAAGTTCTCATACAAGATGGAAGAAGAACAGGTTCTTGATGGTAAAGAAAATGTTCCAGAGCATGCAATTGAAGTAGACGAAATAAAAGAAGAAGAAGAAGAAGATGATGCAAGGTTGGTAATATTTCTTTGAATGACTTAATCGCATTGATGTTTGCGTGTATATGTTTTGATTACTATGTGATATATGATCTTTGTATTTTGAGATATAAACTTCTGGTGCCTTTTAATTTGTTTGTACGGATTTTTTCTTCTTCAATTTGCTGGTTTACATGACTTTTGGGTATTGGTATTTATTGTTTTGAATTTTCATCTGATCAAAATAATTGTTTTAAATTTTCATCTGATCATGATGTTTGTGAATTAGTATATCTGTTAGATCAATTTGATAGGCTTTGGTAGTAAACTTTAAACTTCATCTGGTTTGATCTTCCCTTTTAGTATTCTTGTGTAGTTTATGATCAAATATTGCTTGGGTATACTATTGAATTTACGAATTGCACTTTCAGAACTGTTTAAGTTCAGTATATAGAAGGGATGAACTTTGAGTTGTATACTGCATTTGTTTGATACGATTTTTGATTTCTGTAGCCTACTTCTAATCAAGAAAATAGCCTTACACTTGAGAGAATTAGAGGCAACTGTTAAAAACCAGTCGACAACTGCCAAGACTCCAACAATTGAAACATCTCAAGGTCAACAAGAAATTCAAGCCGACGAGACATATGTAAAAACGACCAACAAGCGACAAACATATATTGACAGTGAAGAAAATGAAATACAACGTAGACTTGAGAGCTCTCTTGAGAAGGGCCTCATGACGATGGCTACTTTTTTCATATATTTCCTATCATTTCTTGGAAGCTCCCAGCAGCCGTTAAGTGATCTCTTTCATTTTATATTAGTAGCGGCTCTTATCGTGATGATTTGGCTAGCCACCATCTTTCTGCTTATCATTTGGTGGTCCGAATTGAATGGCATAGGCGAAAAGATCATCCCTATTAAAGAGAAACAACGTGTGCTCGCGAACGACTCCAAAGTAATTGGAGGTACTCGTCCCCTCTTGATCAGTACTAGTTTTAAGTGGCATCTATGTCGATCCTTGATTGTATTTTTGGGTGTACTTGCAACCGGGTTCTCGGTATATTTTGCATCTACTTCGTACTCGTTATGGTCGATCGATCCTACACCTCCACCGCCATCAACATATCAATTCCCATCAACTATTCCACTTGCTACTCAATGAAGAAATCCATATTTCTTTGATTGGGGTGCAAACCAATGAAGAGATCCCTGTTTTCTGTTGGTTGTTTTCTATTGCATGTAAGAAAAAAATACTTATAGAATCAATAGCATGGTACAACGGCTTTTTCATGCTTATCTAGCTTTAGGTTTAGCATAATTTTCTATATCAAGATTACTGTAAAGTTTTTTAGACATATAATACTACAATGTTTTTTTTATATAACTTGGTCTAAAATAACAAGTTAGCAAAAACAGCAAATAAATTTCAAGATCATACTTCGGTAAAACAGGTTCAGAAAAATGATCAAGTAACCATTTATAATATTTTAATCTTATTCCTATTATTCATAGTATAATCCGAGATAGCTAATTTGAATCACCGTTGTGAATTGTGTTGTCGTGATGGATTTGTAAAGAAGTGATGATACTGTATTAGTATAATTTCAAAAGTCGACCTAATGGAGTAAAAATGTCCTGGACCTTGCTCGAAAGTTGGTTGGTTCCTTAGTGCC
>JAJJMC010014921.1:13862-27229 GCA_023531435.1 Papaver californicum
GAAAGTTGGTTGGTTCCTTAGTGCCAAGGGCCATATTGATAGAATTCTACATTGATTCTACTAAACGATTTAATCAATTTGATTGAATGAATGAATTAGTTCTGTATACAGGACTCTGGTTAGTTTATGTACTCAACACTTGTGTGTACAACACACTTCTCACAGAGACATATCTCACACACTCTTTGCACACACACACCTCACACACTTACAAAACTCACATGCTTTTACCCTCCCTCAAGCTCAAGGAGGTTTGAAGAGGCTTCTTGAGATTGCACATGTCTTTTGCACACACACCGAGCAAGAGAATGAATTTCAGAAGAGTCTGTGGGTGTTGAAGTATGAAGTGTTGAAGAAAGCACCAGCGGCACATCATGATAAGAAGAACATGTAGCAGCAACAATTTGATGCAGAAGAACTGACCCAAATTCTCTTAATTCTTTCACTTTGCATCATGAAAACAACCATTCCAGACAGACTTGGAATTAGAAGACTTTTTCTTCCTTGTTTGTCCATCAAAGAGGATGCTATAGCTGTGCCAAAGACATTGGATGCCCCAACAAGAGCACTTGCAGCAACATCTGATGCAATTCCAGCACTGCGAAAAACAAATGTAGAATAATACACCACTGCATTTATCCCAGCCAACTGCTGAAACAAAAATAGTGCTGCACCCACGCTCACAACTTTCCAGTAGCATGAACTGAATAGATCAAACTATCCAGCCTCTGGTTCCATAGAACCCTGACTGCCTGCGTGTAAATCATGCATAACTTCAGCAACTCTTTCTTTTCCCAGAGTGTCTTTATAGCTCTTTCAGCGTCAGCTGTCCTTCCTTGCTGAAAAAGCTACCGAGGACTTTCTGGACACATTGTCATTCCTAGAGCCAAGAGTACAGACAAAACAACTGCAACACCAAACATTGTCCTCCACCATAAAGGTTTTCTTTCTAAAAACAGTCCAGATACCAATGCAATTCCTACACCAGCAAGTAGTCGGCCAATTATCATTGTCTCCTACGGATCCAACAGATCCAGGCCTGTATAGCTTGCACTGGATGATATTGTCAATAGTTCCAGCAGTGTCACCAATTTTAAATGCTCCAGCTTGAATGCCACCAACAGTGGCAGGTCCAATCAGAACCTTATTGTTTTCATTAGCATATGCAATCAACAGTGGCAGGTCCAATCAGAACACTAACATTTATACTCCAAGAACTATTATCCAGCACTAAAATCTGGAACCAGACACTGAAACAAAGCCTTGTCCACAAGCTATAATTCTGAGATTCAAAATTTTTATTACGCACCAAACAAGAACTGATTTAAGAATTGATACCTTTTATTGTGAACTAAAATTAAGAACCTAACTAAGATAGAGATGAAAATCAGGGTGTATACTAAGTATATACAAACTCAACAAAGAGAACTTCAACTTGAACACCAGTACAACACCAATTTCAAATCCATTCTTCACACTCAGTTTCACCATTGAATCATACAAGACATTCAACACGACACAAGTGAGAACTGTTTTGAAATAAGAATTGAGGTTTGAAGTATGAAAAATGACCAATGAAGCACTATGTGCAGGAGCATATTCACCCACAAACTCTCAACCTTCTGTTGAATCCATTTGAGTGGAACAACTTTAAGTTGTCATCTCACACACACACTGGAGGAGACTCAAACATGCTCAGACACAATTGGCATCAGGAATCAAAATCGGTAAATCTTGATTAAAGAACTAGTAAATGTGAACTAGTTAATGATGAAAAACTGTGTAGGAAGAGGATATTGAATCTTGTTGAAATAGTGATGTAAAAACTGAACACATGAAATCAAGTATGAAGTAATCAACAGATTGAGATTAAGATTACCAGCAGAGATTCAATTTTAACAGTTGAGGTTGAAGAATCAAGATCCATACCAAAAATCAGAAGAAATCCATGAATCCAAGAGCACAAGTGAGAAAATCAAATTTCATACCTAAGAATCATGCTTGATCCTGTTTGAAGACGTTGCAGCAAAGCATCAGGATCAAATCAAACTTCAGAATAAATCATTACTTCAAGAACTCCAATATTCTTCAAGAACTTGATGCTGAATTGTAACCAGATGAGATGAAGAAATTGATGTTTAGAAGAAGAATCAATGTGATGAAGAAAGATCGATCCCTCAGAAAAATCTGAGACTGATTCTCTGATACCATGATAGAATTGATAGAATTCTACATTGATTCTGCTAAACAATTTAATCAATTTGATTGAATGAATGAATTAGTTCTGTATACAGGACTCTGGTTAGTTTATATACTCAACACTTGTGTGTACAACACACTTCTCACACACACATATCTTACACACTTACAAAACTCACATGCTTTTACATATATCCCTTACGGAAAAGAAAAAAAATGTACCAATAGCATCCAGCCCATTACTGATTCGAAATTTTTATTCGTTAATCTTTTTGCTAGACATAAACTTTTTATTACTCTAATTAATAACTATACGAATTAGTTATGTATGTATTTTGGTTCTATATCATAATTTTAATAAATATCCTATCATTGTTAACACTTTTTTTTAAATATACCAGTTAAACATGTATTTTGTTTTTAAACTATTTATTTTAATAATATTTTATACTTTATATATATGTTTTAGAAAGTATTTGATATATATATACCTATAAAGTTGAATACAAGTGTAAAACAGCATAGAAACATTTATTTGAAGTATGTTTAATTTTCATTCTTAAACTTAGTTTATATAGTAATTTTTTATATAGATTATCGTGATGTGAGAAATAAACATTTGGTAAACTACAATCTAAATGGTAAAATAGATTTAAAAATTAGTCAAATTGTGTTCGGTAATAATCGTATTCATTACTTTTGTTTTTGTAAATAATAACAAAAAGATATATCATATCCAAATGACTTTATTCCAATTTATTAACTTATAAAAAATTAGTTTTGGATTACTAAAAATATAGATACCTCTTAATAACCATATATGTTTTTTTTTGCAAATTTATTATTATTATTGCTAATACTAGTATTTTCACAATTACGATCATCACTTCTTTTTATTAAGTAAAGATATATTTTTAAGTAAAATTAATAAAAAGAAAATTAATTAAATATTTATATTTACAGAATATTAGTTAGAGATTTAAAAATATATAAAAAATAGTGGTGAGTTTTTCATTTATGAAAAATGATATGGGTATAAAAAAAATATTCTAAAAAGGTTGTAGTGGGTGATAACTAAGTTTTTGTAGTTTTAAAAGCTTTTATCCCACACTTTTTAAAATCTGTCCTAAAATGAAAATGAGTTTAAAAAAAAACACGTTTAATTTTATTTACCAAACGCCAATATGAGAAAAAATTATCAAAATTAGTTTTAAAGAGTTTTTCAGAAAAAAAAAAAACAAAGATATACAATCAGTACAAAGACATTTTTACGGAGATGGTCAAATTAGAATTTGAGAATTTCTAAAGAGTCTTCAAATTTAATACCTATAATTGCTATTAGTTGATAAAGATTCCAGGAGAACCTTCTAATATCCGTTTTTGATATTTCTAATAATTCACAAACACCTTTATTATTAAATTTTGACAACAAAATTTTTTTTTGAGATTTTGGGAGTTTTTTTCTTTTTGAAAAATAGGTATATGAGAAATTTCTAATACATAGGTGATATTTTTGAGGACTTGAAATTTATGGTTATTTGGTAAACTCGATTTTGGAATATTTATTTATGTGATTAGATATGGGTAGGAATACATCTGGAGTTCTTGAAGCTCAATGATAAAAGATCATTTTCAAAATTTAGGAGTAGGGCAACAATGATATAAGAGACCTCGAAGACAATGTTTTCCAAAATGAAACTCAGAAAAAACAACGAGAAGATGATAATCAGTAGCGAGATAGCATATCGAATTTAATGTTTGAGGAATGAAACAAAGAGATTGAAAACTTAGGAATTAGAAACAATGAGATTTATTCTGGAACCCAAGTATAGGGGCTTATGGTTCCATAGAGGGGCTTTTCGTATGAGGACAAAATAGTGTTATTAATTAGTAAATTCAAAAACCCTATAACCATCATATTTTTATAATGGCCAAACAATCTTCGTTAATTAGTGTTAATCATTTAGTTAAATTAACTAATCTATTAGTATTAGTTATTAAATTAGATTAATGATTTTGATTTATAGTTAAAGATATAAAATTAGAGGTAGTGTTTTGGTTTTTGGAGGGAAGAGAAGTATAAGGAAGAGAAAGATTTTTTTGAAAAGCTAGATTTGATTTACCCAACCAAATTGAATGATTTCAGTGAAAATTTGAGGTGGGTGAATCCTTATATGATAGAGAAACCAAATTTTACATACCTCATGATGGAGATCGTGATTCACCCAACGAAAGATTGACTTTTTGTAACCATCCAGACCTGTTTACGGTTGGGTTATTCCCTTCGTAGCCAACCCAAGACTAATTTACAGTTAGGTGATGATAAACCCCTAACCGTAACTAGGTAAAAATTAGGTTTTTCAAATTTTTATTAAGTTACGGTTGGGGTTTGGTATGTCTACAGTCACTTTGGATGTATATACTAGTTACAATATGTTGAATTTGTTTTGCATTTAAAGCTTTTGGTGACTACATATTGAATATAGCCTTGAGTGCTTGTGTATGTGCATATGTTATCGCAGCTGATAGTGGTAGTTGTGTTATTTTCAAAGAGGATGCTTTGGTCTAGACCTGGTGGTGGTGGTGGTGGTGGTATTAGTAGTAATGTTTGGGAGAAAGGTGATGTTGATGTTTCTGTTCTTTATGGTGTTATGCCTACTGAAGCTTATAAAGCTTCCCAAGGGTAACAATTCTACGATAACTAAGCCTGGTTGTGTACTCTTATTCGCAGTTGGGATTCATTATGTAAGTAATTATATTTTCTTTTTTAAGTGGCATTCTTTTATTTTAACGTGCCACTTTGAATAGTTTCCCACGAGGGGGCACACCCCCTTATGAATTGTGTTAGTTTGTTTGTTTTTTGATAAAATACTTGAATAAAGTATTCTCCTTTTTTTGGTAAATAAGTATTTTTTTTAGATTTTGTAAGTAAGTATTGTTTTTTTATAAGAATTATAGATTTATGTAGGTTGTTTAATTTGTCAGGATGTGTACCTGATTTTAGCATGTGTGCCTTTCTAGTACACAAGTTATATAACATGTGTACCTTCTAAGTACACTTCTAATATGAATGTGTATATGATGGGTACATTCTAATATGCATGTGTATCTTATGAGTACACAAGCTTTACATATTTTATACAAAACTTTAAATAAGAGGAAAGTAGTTTTATAAAGAACTTTCAGCATCTCCAGTTTATTCCCGATCATCGGGGTAAAGAAAACATGACTTTGGATTTTAACTTTTTCTTTGTATACACTAAATTAGGATGTTCAGAGTTTCATTTCAAATCAGTTTCAATTTTATGAATATTTTGAAGTTTAATTTCGTTTGTTTTGAATGAATTGAGGTGGCAGTTGATTTTTGTATATTATTTAGACCTTCGTATAATTTGTTAAAATTTCGGTTCTGAACATGCTTATTGTTTCAGTTTATTGTTTGTTTGAAGTAGAGTAAACATAACTTTTCCTGATGAAGTAATTTTTGAAGTTCTCGTTCTGTATGTTTGTTTCTATTCTACAATGTTGTTGACTAAGACGTGGAAGGTGCCTTAAAACTGATAAATACTGAAAATGATGTAAATACACATGAAAAGCATGCCTTAAACATGTGAATGGTGATTGCTACATAAGTTATATGGATATGTATCTACTAGGAACACATGTCATATGATGTGTAACAGCTAGGTAAACATGCATATGGATGTGTAACACATGCATATGGATGTGTAACTCGGAGATTCATGTTCTTGTATATGTTGATTTTATATGAAATAAAAAAAACCATTTATGTTAATTTACTTTTATGTTTGTGCATGTCCATGATTTAGACTTGTAGATAACACTACTTCTAACACCTCTACAAAATGAAGTGTTGAAGGAGAATAATGAAAGACGGGAATGAAGAATGATGATGCTTGCAGCACTTTCAACTTTGGCTTCTAAATACAACTGTATTTACTCTGAGTTTAGTTTTATGTTACCACTTTGTAAAATTCTGAACACACTAGCTATTTTGTTAAAAAAAAATTATCGTTGGTCGGAATGAAATATATGATCTAATTTATAAAATCTTGGTATTTTTTTAATCATTTTTTTGGTTGTATAGTTTTATCATCTTGGTCATTGTAAAAAGTAAATTTGATCAGAAGGTATGTACTACACATGCATTTGGCTTGTGAATATGCTGCCACAACCAACACAACCACCACTATATATGTTCCTTTGTGTAATCAACAAGCACACATGCATTTGACTTGTGTAATTAGGAGTTACACATGCATATGACTTGTGTAATTATCAGGTACATATGCATTTGGCTTGTGTGTAATCAGCAATTACACATGCATGGATACGCATCAAAAAACATATGAATACACGTTGCTCAACATTCATAATAATTTCTCAATTAATCAATAACAATAGTTAGTTGTTATTAAAACTAACAAACACACACACAAAAAAAGATTACTATGATTCATCTCATTTATCATTTACAAATAAGAAAAAAAGCTTTCATCTCTGCTGAACATCGCTTAGTTGTGCCATCTTGCTTGTAAAATCTTGGTGTTTGTGATGGTGGATCCAGACGTTCCAAAAACAAAAATACACATATGGTAATGAGCTGAGACGCTTAGATAGTTGAACTTAATTATGACACCTTATCACCAAGTTGTTGCTTCATCCAGGTACATATAAGATTGTATCATTGCATGTCTTCTCTATCTTTCACTTCATCTTCATCACCTGATAATTGATAAAAGAGGTTTAGAAATGCAAACTATCAAAAAGATTAAAACCTAATTACTATTTCATATAAAAGTTCCTCATACTTGTCAATTTTATGTGCACTAGTTTTTTGCTTGATTTCACTTTTATTCTCATTTTTTTGATCATATTCTACCCTAGTAGATTGTTTTGATAGATTTATTTTTTTGGTTTTCAGGATGATTCAATCGTTTTGTTAGGATTTGATTTGTTAAGGAATTTCTCTGTATTCAATTTAGATTTTTCGTTTCTAGGGTTTGAGTTTTTCTCTCTTTCGATTTCGTTCTGTTTTCTCAGATCTACTTTCTATCTCCTAAACACAAAAGTGGTGAGTTGGTTTGAGAAAAAAAAGGTCTAACAGGGGTTAGTGGATTGAGAATTATAGGGAGTTTCAGAGAGACTTTTTAAATCTCATGTTAGTCGTTAGAGACTTTGAAAGAGTCTCTTAAACACCCTTGTTAGTGAATAAAGACTTTATTTAAATTCCTGAAATTCTCAAAAGCTCTTTGTTATTGGTTAGGGACTTCTAGAAAGTTATTCTCATTTGACTACCCCCTTGTACAACCAAAAAGTTATTCTGAGGGTCTACAGGAAGATAAAAAAATACAGGATTGTATCAAGAATTATGTACAAAAAAATATGAGAATATCTTCGGGTGTAGAGGGAATTGCGTGTATAGAGATTCAAAAAAGAATCGACCTGGTCCAGGTCATAATCTATATGGGATTTCCAAAATGGTTAATAGAGGGTAAACCGAGAGGAATTGAAGAATTACAGATCAATGTAAAAAAAATGTTTTAATTATGTGAACCGAAAACTCAACATTGCTATTACAAGAATTGTAAAACCCTATGGAGACCCTAATATTCTTGTCGAATTTATAGTTGAGCAATTAAAAAATAGAGTTTCATTTTGAAAGGCAATAAAAAAAGCTATTGAATTAACTGAGCAAGCAGATACAAAAGGAATTCAAGTACAAATTGCAGGACGTATCCCCGGAAAAGAAATTACGCGTGTCGAATGGATCAGAGAAGGCAGGGTTCCCCTACAAACCATTCGAGCTAAAATTGATTATTGTTCGTATACAGTTTGGACTATTTACGGGGTATTAGGCATACAATTTTGGATATTTGCAGATGAGAAATAATCAAAGATCTCTTCTTTTACTTTTCTATCTAGCATTTGACAAAAAAAACCTTTCATTTTTTTCTCTTTAATCTAAAATGATCAGTTTCAAATCTTCTAATTCTATAGGGTTAATTAAAAATTAGATTGACCCTTTGGTATAATTGTTATGCTTAGTGTGTGACTCGTCGGTTTTTTTAGTTTAGATTAGATTAAAAAAGGTAAGGACGGCCCCAAAGTATGAACTAAGAACTATGTAACTAATAACCAGCTCATTGCTTCGTATTATCGGGATCCAAAGAAACAATCACTATATGATGTTTTGATCATATCGTTGTAGCAACTGAAATCTTTTTTACATTACACATACATAAAAGAAAAACCAATCTGATCGTGGATTGTGATGTGAAACAAAAAAAAACATGTGGATAAATGGAAGGGGGAGAAAAAGAAAGAAGGAGAATATCAATGATATATGATTCCAATATGTATGGTTTATGAATAATTTCATACAAAAGCAGTGTAATAAAGCATCAATATGGATTCGGCCATAATCATTATTCATCATTAAATGAATCCGGTTCATAGGAAAAAGAAATACAAAGAGCTTGAATCAGGAACAACAAATTGAATTGGGAGCTCCGTTGCAGAGTTCAGGCCTATCTATTAACCAAGAAGGGATGGGAACGACGGAACCTATGACTGTAGAAGATTCCATTGAAAACGAATTCTAATGATTTATTAGATGGGATGGCGGAAAGAACCAGGAAACCTATTCATTTGTTCTGAGAGGTCAAGGACTTACCCTACGAATTAAACAGATATTGAAAGAGTCAATATTCGCCCGCAAAGGCCTTATTGGATTGTTAAGTTTTTTAGATTCAATAAAGGTCAAAATAAAGATTTGCAAAAAAATTCTATATTATAGAGGTATATTTCTGTTTGTATATAAAACCCAAGATATATAAATTTTTACGTGACAGATTAGATCTCAAAAAAACCTATGATTCAGTCTATTATAAATTCAATACATATTCGTAATATTATGGAACCATTTCATTTGCGAGGAGATGAATAAGAAGAAACTCTCATGTCCGGTTCTGCAGTAGAGATGGAATTGAGAATAACAAACAACCATCAACTATAATCCCGAAAGAACTAAATTCTATAAGCAACATAGAGGAATAATGAAGGGAATATCTTACCGAGGCAATCATATTAGTTTCGGTAGATATGCTCTTCGGGCACTTGAACCGGCCTGGATCACATCTAGACAATAGAAGCAGGGCGACAAGCAATGACACGATATGTGTATGTATGTTTTCAGATAAACCTGTTACATTAAGACCTACGGAAACGCGTATGGGCTCGGGGAAGGGTTCTTCCAAATATTGGGTATCTGTCATTAAACCGGGTAGAATACTTTATGAAATGGGTGGAGTATCAGAAATTGTAGCCAGAGAAGCTATTTCAATCGCTGCGTCCAAAATGTCTATACGAACTCAATTCCTTATTGCAGAATAGGGATGTGCAACCAAAGGAAAGGAGTCTTTGTGATGAAAAAACAAACAACCGCAGGCCTTTTTTAATGGAATTTTTTTTTTGCCCTTTCTTTGCATTGAAAGAAACGATAAAAAATAATGATATGATTCAACCTCAAACCCTTTTAAATGTAGCGGACAACAGTGGGCTCGAAAATTGATGTGTATTCGAATCATAGGAGCTAGTAATCGTCGATATGCTCATATTGGTGACTTTATTGTTGTTGTAATCAAATAATCGGTGCCCAATATGCCTCTAGAAAGATCAGAGGTGATCATAGTTGTAATTGTACGTACATGTAAAGAACTTAAACGTGACAACGGTATGATAATACGATATGATGACAATGTCGCAATTGTCATTGATCAAGAAGGAAATCCAAAAGGAACTCGGGTTTTTGGTGCTATCGCTCGGGAATTGAAACAGTTGAATTTTACTAAAATAGTATCATTATCTCCTGAGGTATTATAAATACTAAATAGAATAAAGACTAATAGACAAGCCCGTGATATGATAAAGTAGGGTTTTGGGAATAGATTAAATTAATTTTGTAGATTATGTATCATGTATATGTTGATTATATTAAAAGTCGGAGGCACCAATAATTATAGTTCATCATGGGTAGGGACACAATTACTGACATAATAACCTCTATATGAAATGCTGACATGGATAAAAAAAAGAACGGTTCGAATAGCATTTACTAATATTACCGAAAACATTGTGAAAATCCTTCTACGAGAAGACTTTATAGAAAACGTGAGAAAACATCGAGAAAGCAACAAAAATTTCTTGGTTTCAACCCTTCGACATAAAAGGAATAGGAAAGGGCCATATAGAACTATTTTAAAACGTATCAGCCGACCCGGTCTACGAATCTATTCCAACTCTCAACGAATTTCTAGGATTTTAGGAGGAATGGGGATTGTTATTCTTTCTACTTCTCGAGGTATAATGACAGACCGAGAAGCTCGGCTAGAAGGAATCGGAGGATAAAGTTTATGTTATATATGGTGATCTTTCTGATATCTGAATTGAATTGGTAACTTCCTATATTACGAAAAGAAGAAAAAGAAAAATAGGAAGGACAGGTTGCCTAATATCACTCCTCCTACATTAGTTGATACTTCAAGAGGGTTACCTGAAATGAAAGAACAAAAATGGATTCATGAAGGTTTAATTACTGAATCACTTCCCAATGGCATGTTCCGGGTTTGCTTAGATAATGAAGATCTGATTCTAGGTTATGTTTCAAGAAGGATGCGACATAGTTTTATACGGATACTACCAGGAGATAAACTTAAAATCGAAGTAAGTCGTTATGATTCAACAAGGGGACATGTAATTTATAGACTCCTCAATAAAGATTCGAACGATTAGGTGTATTTTTTTCGACATTATCTTCGTGGGGATACAACTCGAGGTTAAAAATTCCAAGAGAATTATTTTCTTCCAAAGAGTAGATTCAGAATTAAGGTAAGGAATGACAAATATGAAAATAAGGGCCTTTGTTCGTAAAATTTATGAAAAATGTCGATTGATTCGCCGGCGGGGATGAATTATAGTAATTTTTTCAAACCCTTCGTAAAAGGACCCAACAAACAAATAAAATAAAGGATCTTTTTTAACCTGAAATGGATATATCCGTATATCTCTGACTCATATTGATGAGATGATAAAATATGGCAAAACCTATACCAAGAGTTGGTTCACGTAGGAATGGACGTATTAGTTCACGTAAGACTGGACGTAGAATACCAAAAGGAGTTATTCATGTTCAAGCAAGTTTCAACAATACCATTGTAACAGTAACAGATGTACGGGGTCGGGTGGTTTCTTGGTCCTCCGTCGGTACTTATGGATTCAGGGGCACAAGAAAAGGAACACCGTTTGCTGCCCAAACCGCAGCATGCAACGAGCAGAAGTCATGATAAAGGGCCTTGGTCTCAGAAGAGATGCAGTATTACGAGCCATTCGTAGAAGTGGTATACTATTAACTTTCGTACGGGATGTAACCCCATATGCCACATAATGGATGTAGACCTCCTAAAAAAGATGTGTGTAGAAATAAGAATGGAACAGATTTCAAGAGAAATAAATGATTCAATAATATGATATAAAAAAAATTACTATGCTTCGAGAGGAAGTAGCAGTATCTACTTGGATACTACAATGGAAGTATGTTGAATCTGGAGTAGACAGTAAGCGTCTTTATTATGGTCGTTTTATTTTTTCTCTGCTTAAGAAAGGGTCAAGCCGATACAATAGGCATCACGATGCGAAGGGCTTTGCTTTGAGAAATAGAAGGAACATGTATTACACGTGCAAAATCTGACAAAATACCACATGAGTATTCTATTATAGTAGGTATTGATGAATCCATACATGAAATTTTAATGAATTTAAAAGAAATTATATTAAGAAGTAATTTATATGGAACTCGTGACGTATCCATTTGCGTCAGGGGTTCTGGATACGTAACTGCTCAAGACATCATTTCACCGCCTTCTATGGATATTATTGATATTACACAGCATATAGCTAGCCTAACGGAACCAATGGATTTGTGTATTAGACTACAAATCGAAAGGAATCGTGGATATCAGATGAAAACACCAAATAATGCACAAGATGGAAGTTTTACTATAGATGCAGTATTCATGCATGTTCAAAATGCGAATCATAGTATTCATTCTTATGGGAATGGAAATGAAAAACAAGAAATAATTTTTGTAGAAATATGGACGAATGGAAGTTTAACTCCTAAAGAAGCACTTCACGAGGCCTTCCGTAATTTGATCGATTTATTTATACCCTTTCTACATGCGGAATAACGTGACACAAATTTGGAGGAAAATCAAAACATAGTTATTATACCATTTTTTACCTTTCAGAATAAATTGGATAAACTAAGCAAAAGCAAAAAAGAAATATCATTGAAATGTATTTTTATTGACCAATCAGAATTGTCTCCCAGGATCTACAATTTTCTCAAAAGGTCCAATATATATACATTATTATACCTTTTGAATAAGAGTCAAGAAGATCTTATGAAATAGACCATTTCCGCATAGAATAAGTAAAACAGATATTAGATATTCTACAAAAACGTTATGCAATTGATTTAACAAAGAACAAGTTTTCATTTTGAATCCATTGGAATGAATTTCATCATTTTTAGAAAGAAAAATAAAATAGGTTTTGGGTCTTCAGTAGGATCCATATATTTTGGGTAAATCTAGAATTTTGTTGAATAAGTGTATCTAGGGAATAGTCGCTTCAAAGTGAATCCTCCCTAGATACACACGTCGTTTTTTTATTTCTATTTCATGGTTGAGTCAATTTAAAAAAGACCTAAAGTTAAAGATTTATCAATATGTAATGTTGCTCCAATACCCAACCAAAGAGCTACTGTGGTCCCAATCAAAAAGACGGTTGTAGCTACTCGACGAAACGGATTTGGAACTTATTAACATTCTCTAAAAGGGGTACTGTCAATAATCCCGCCAGTACTGAAACCATTCGGGTAATATTTCCAAATGAGTAGCAAACGGATCTGCAGGTTCGCCAAACATTGACGGTTCTAGAACCGCTAAATCTACGTTACATGCAATAATACCTAGAATTACTACTGGAAAAATATATAAAAGATCGATAGGCCATGCGGTTTCTCCATAATAGTTATGACCATCCTTTTTTCTAATTTGGCTCTTAATACAGGATCATTCAAGTCA
>JAJJMC010014931.1:0-10792 GCA_023531435.1 Papaver californicum
AGATTTTCTTTTCCAATCGAATCTGTGTGATTTGATGCTGCCAAATCTCAACGATATTTTCTTTCCTCTAATGTTGTTGCTCGATTTATTATGAATACTGAACAGGGTCGGGTTAGAAATAAAACACCTGAGTTTTCTTGTTTTCACGTGATCTGTTTTTTTTTTTGAATGATAAATATGACGAGATTCTATTTGATTTTCTGTAATAATTCTCTTGAACAACTCATACTCTTATTAGGGCAAGAATATACTCATCTTAAACTCCTCAGAATCTCCAAAATACTCGCCAGAAATCTTCACGGCCAAGAGAAATTAATTTCCTGCCAAAACTTCATTTGAATTTAAAAGAGTGGGTGCATTTATCAAAAGCCTAGGTGCCTTTCTCAATTATGGGGGGTGCCTTTAGTATTTATTCTCGGTGCCTTTATAACTTTTTGAGCCAATTTTTCTCAAATGTTTATTTCTCCAAAAATACCTACAAACACAGTAAAATCATAATATAAGTACACAAATGAGTTCTAACAAAATATAAATTGAGATCAAATAAGACACGAAAACGTGTCTATCAACTTATAGGCTTTTCTTGCAATTACATTTTAACGCTAGAAACATGGAAAAAGTTTAAAAAGGATTTATCCTACCTGGTTTGAGAACTTGATTTCATTTGGTCCTATTTTATATTCTTCTTGTTTACTTGTTTTTCGAAAAAAAAAAAGCTAAACCTCAAAGATCCTGAGATATATAGTTTTCATGGAAAATGAGGCTTGCTAAAAAGGTTTGAAATTGAACTTTTACGTTAAAATCTGTATCTCAATCTTGTTCTAAAATTTATGAGAAAAAAAAAGTATATCTTGAAGTTCCTTGGAGTCATCATCTTCAAGAAATTTTAGGTCCAGTAAAAGAGCAAATAAAGTTAGATTCTTATACTCAAAGAGTACAGAATCTTGAAAAAAATAATTTTGTGTTTACTAAAAATAGGATATAAACACCAAGTCAGAGAATTTCCGAAGATACAACTTACTATTTTAGGACGGCCAGTTTTTAAAGCCTAAAATGACGCTTTTAATTTTGAGAAAATATCACGTGGTATCTTTCTCGGATCTGTTAAAATATTTAATATTAATCATAAAATCGGAGGGTACATCAAAAGTGCCGTGAAACTATCTTGTCAAAACTTAGATCCTAGGACATTCCTTGCCACACTATCTAGTCAAAACCAAACTAAGAAGAATTACAAGGGACTGATGACGAGGAGTAATGGCGTGAATGGAGGAGTGCTAGGTAACGATGGAAGCACACCAGCAAACGATGAAAATGTTACAGGAAATGCTGTGAACCAGGTTAACCAGGACAGAAAGGACCCTGAACATGGTGAGCATGAAGACTAGAATCTCGACGATATTCTAGAAAACTCATGGCTAAGGGAAAACCATGGTTTAAATGACAAGGGTAAAACATGAATATCGGGTGAGACTACGTTCGCCGAAGAACTAGCAAATGTAGCTAAAGATCATGCCTCCTGGGAAGAGCAGAGATCGATCGACAGAATAAAGAACCCATGCGTGAAAACATAACTTCTTGGATGGGAAGATGAACGAACTCACATGTTTATATCATAAAGGTATCATACGAGCAAGAATACCGCAGCAGAAAAGAAAATATGCAATGAATAAAAGGAGAGCTCGGAAGAAAGATAAGTGAGGAAGAGGCGCATCGAAATGGAGCGTGACCTACTGGAATCAACGAAAATGATAGATTACAACGACAAGGGGAAATGGAGTAATCCAGGAGGTGCCGGATAAGCTCAAGAATCTCAAAGCAATGTTCCGTAATTTTAACAAAGCAGGCAAGGGAAGCAGCTGGCCGAAGTTATGGAAGAAGCAAAATGATCTCCCTTCGACAAAGATATCTTGTATACCCCTCTTCCAGAGAAGTGCTCAATGCCCGTTTTCGCTTGTACCTTTAACGGGATGGGAAATGTAGTGCATC
Organism: Papaver californicum; assembly: GCA_023531435.1. Classification (NCBI taxonomy): domain Eukaryota; kingdom Viridiplantae; phylum Streptophyta; class Magnoliopsida; order Ranunculales; family Papaveraceae; genus Papaver; species Papaver californicum. The sequence goes on from JAJJMC010014931.1 coordinate 1,990, forward strand.
AAATGAAGGCGTATAAAAGGTCTCTCCTAGAATTCGTTTCGGTGCAAATACTTCCTTGCGATCTTAAAGGATGAAGCCCTAACATGGTTCTATGCGCTCTCAGAGTATTCAATTTCTTCATTTCAAGACTTGGATACAACAATCTTGAAGACGTACATGCACAATAATTTGTTGAGACTTGGGGTTAAGAATTTATTTAGTTCAAAAAGGAGACCAAAGGAAATCCTGAGGAGCTTAGTAATTAGATGGAGAAACCCAAAACCCTTATTTGAGGGTTCATTAATACGCTGGAAAAGACAAACTTGATCTACATGGCAATCTTCAATGCCCCGCCGAGCACGATAGGAGACCTGAGAGAGATACATGAAGAATATATCGCCCTAGAAGAAATTCATATGAGGAAAGTGTCTCGGAAATGAAGGACTTCACTCAGCAAAACACAAATGTTGTAAGAGATCCCATAAGTAGGACATCAGAGCGAACAGAGGGCGGAGCCATAACGAAGGTTGAGTTGGGAAAATAATGAATTATCTATGTGACAAAGACCATGGGAGCATCCATGCGAGGAAAGTTTGGCGACCAGAGAAACAACGATAGAAAGTTTAACGAGTAAAATTTTGAAGATTAAAAGCTTCCAAGATTAAGTGCACCTCTATCCAGCATCTTCCGAGTAATCGAACAGTCTGAAGCCATGATAAGAATCGGTTATCCTCCTAACGATGTGTTGGTTTACAAATGACTGCTTCGAGTAACATTTTTAATGTCATAGAAATCTGAGTAACATCTTAAATGAAAACTCATACACAAATTATTTGGTAATAACATTGAAGATGCAGAAATAGGCGTTGGATAAAATGTTGGTTGACATATGAAGTTCGGCAAACATACTCTTCTACGACACTTTCAAAAGGATTAATTACTCGGATTCCATGTTGATCCCGTCAACATATAATATATATAGCTTTAACGGTTCCGGATCAAGGCCAAAGGGAGAGGTAACCATGATAATCTACATGGGAAAGGTGGAAACCATAACAACCTTATGCGTCGTTGACGTGGAGTCACCTTACAATGTGATCATTTGAATACCAAGCGTTTATGATATCAAAGGAATAAAATCAACTTATCATCAATGCTTACGATTTCCCACGCCAAATAAAATAGCAAAAATCAGAGGGGGATCCCTCAGAGGAAAATTTCTATAGTGAAGTTGATGTGCGATAATATGACGAATGGGCAAAAAAGGTTAAGCAACAGAAAAAACGAGTGAGGGAGGATATGAACGAGAAAGAAAGGAAAGCTTATGCAGAAGCGAAAATGTTTTCTCAACGACAAGATTAGAAAAATGAACCAGCCAACATAGCAATCAAAAGGGCCGACCCCCCTCGGCGAACCGACAATGAATTTCACAGTAGCTGAGTCAACAAGGGAACAAAGGAAGAACCAATGATAATTAAAATAGGACCATTGCTACAAGCTGGAGAGAAAGAAAGGCTGGAAAAGTTTCCTAGGGAATACAAGGACGTATCCGCATGGAAGATGGAAGACATGCATGGTATATACCCTAAAATATCATGTCATCGTCTAGATATTGATCCAAAGGATAAACCTTTCAAACATCAAATCAGGAAAGTGACAACAATGTACCATGAAACAATAGAGGAGGATCTACGAAAGATGTGCGAATCAGGATTGATCACGAAGGTGAGATTTCCGAAGTGGATTGGCAACATGGTGATAGTATCGAAAAACAAATGCATTCAAATCTGCATCGACTTCAGTGAGCATGCCCTTTCATTCATGGATGGGTATTCGAGATACAACCAAATTCCGCTAGCCAAGGAAGATCATGAGCATACAACATTCTTCACACCAAGAGGTTTGTGTTTCTACACTCATATGCCATTTGGTTTAAAAAATCCCGGTGCAACATAACAGAGAATAGTGGAAAATTGTTTGCTCAATGGGTACATACCACACTAGAAATATATCTGGATGATATGCTGGTCAAAAACAGGAAATAAAAAGATCATCTAGGGGACCCGAAAGAGACCCTCAACCAGATGTGAAATTACATGATGAAGATCAACCCATCAAAGTGCATTTTCGGAGTAACATTAGACAAAATTCCTAGGATAGATCGTCACGAAAAAATGAATCATGGTGGATCCTGTGATGGTTCAAGATATACCGTCACCAGCGAATGCGAAATATGTGCAGAAGATCAAAGGACAATTAGTTGCTCTAAACATATTCATCTCCATATCATCAGACAAATGCAAACCATTTTGTAGCCTTCTGAAGAAAGCAGATGATTTCGTATGGATATATGAGTACGAATATGCACTTCAGAATATCAAATAATACCTTGCAACACTGACGACACAACAACGACCAGAGCCCAGAGAAACATTCATATTGTACATAGCATCCACATCTAATACCATCAATACAATGCCGGTTAGGACGGCGAAAGGATTAAAAAATCCCACATATTTCATTAGCAAGACTCTCAGCACTGTATAAAGGAATTATAAAAAGATCGTGCAACTGATACTGGCTTTAGTGTATGCAACTCAAAAACTATGAACCTATTTCCAAACGCATACCATCAAAATATTAAGAAAGACTCATACCGAGTCAGTGTTAAAAAGCTCATAACGAGTAGGAAGAGTTTCCAGATGTAATGTCCACATAGATAAATTTGGGGTAAAATATGAGATTCATACGGCACAAAGATCACAGGTCATGGTTGATTTTCTCGCCGAAGAAGACGATGTGAAATAAATGTTGGACATGGAAGAAGAATCAACCGATCCCAAAAACCTGCTCAAGGAAATTCAACCTAGAAGATGAGAAGTATTTGTAGACGGTTCGGAAAACAACGATGGGAGAGGAATCAAAATAGTATTTACCTATCTAGGAGGATAAGGAATTATGCTTTCAATTCAAACTAGAGTTTCCATCAACTAACAACAAAACTGAACATGAAGCAGTGATCCATGCTTTGAAAATAGCCACTGAGGTATGCCTTGAAAAAATAAGATTAACTAGTTGTAGATGGTGGGTTTTTGACAAGGATAGAAACAGTAAATTATATCTCAATCCTCGAGTCTGGGAAATACTAAACTTTAAAATTCTGCAAATGAATTCTTAAAAAGGTGTTCATCCCTACCGTCTCTCAAGTGATTATCCCTATCTTCTCTCTATATGTATGGAAAACTACATATACAATGAAAATTTATGAACTGAATCAACATTCATTACTGTACAAAATCATCAGAACAACACTGGTGTTTACTACAACATTCCCATATATTTTATGATTTTTACATAAAATCTCAAGCTTCTAGATGGATGCCCACTAGTGTAGAGAAATTTGAATATTATTTTGGTGCTATATTCCACAGTTGAATCCCCAAAAATTACCCATGTTGATATTCACGCTTATTGACTTACTAAAATACCTATATAGCTTTATATAGAAGATTACATATGAATCTATTCGATTAAAGTACCACAATTTTGCTTAGATTCAAAGTCAAGATTGTGGAAGACACAATTTCATAGCTTCTACTAGCTAAAAATCCAACCTCAGTCACATAAATCCTTGCTTAAAGAGATAACTAATGTGAATGAGTGATAAGAGTTCAATTTAGAGCTTTCGAAACGCTTAAAAATAAGATTTGCAACACTGATAAGCGTGTCAAAAAATACTTTCAAACCCTAATTGAAAAGGGAGGCGCTTTTACCTTTCCTAACCCAACTTATGCGCCTTAGCTAAATATCTAAGCTCACGCGTTTGCTCCTAAAGCAAAATTCGTGTGTCTTCACTCAATTACCAAACCCACACATCTTACTTCTAGCCAAAACTTGGCGTTTTACTCTTTCGTCATCAACATGTGAGCCTTAGTACAAAGAGTAAAGTGAAAAGTCTGAGCTCTTGTTCAAATTAGGCGTTTTGACTCTTTTAACCTAAACTTCTGCTTCTTAGGTAAAAGAGGAGACCTTGTGCGTCTTTGCTCCAAAAGAAAAACTCAAGCGTCAACACCTCTCTTGTTTGAACAAAACATTTTGACCCTTTTACCCTAAATTTTTGCTTCTTAGGTAAAAGAGGAGAGCTTGTGCGTCCTTGCTCAAGAAGCAAACTCGTGTGTCAATGCCTCTCTTTTCTGAAAAATGTGTTTTATCCTTTTTGCCTTCAACTTGTGTGTCTTAGTGCAAATAATAAAAACGCATATGTCTTGCCTCTTAGACCAAACTAAAACGCGTTTTGCCTTGAACTTGTGCTTCTTAGGTCAAAGAAGCAAACTCGTGCATCTCAACTCACGTGTATTTTGTTTCAATTGGCAAACTCGTGCATCTTAGCTAACCCTCTATAATTCTTAACGCCAGCTTCTAATACTTGCTTATTAGGGTTTGCTGCACACATACAAATTTCAAAACCCTAATTTATTTATTAAAGGCCATGCTAGGTCTCGTTCATATGTGTGGCTCCTCACACATATATTTTTATGTGTAGCCTTTCACACATATATTTTCGTATGTAGCCTCACACACATTTTCTCATGCTCAGCAGCATACACTTATTTTTTACAAAACAAGTATATCAATGCAAAATTGACCAAGTTGGACACAGTGCTCCTTGTACAAAAATAAAAACATATTTATTTTATCTTTAGTCTATCAAGACTCATCATCCTAGTCAAGCAAGAAAGATCTTCAGTCAAAAGACTAAGTAAGTCTCATTCGACTTAATATTATTAGTAGTACTCAATACTAAAAAATTTACACGAGACATCAAATATCAAAAATGGGAGGATATTCACTAGAGTATTGGTATGGCGGTCTACGACATATGGTGCAGTAGTGCACCCGCTAAAGATAAATTCTGGAAAGTTAGGTCAGTTGTTGAGTAAAGGAGTGATAATTTGAGTAACTGACTATTCATCTTTAATCGAAGTGGAGAGCTGTTGTCAACACCTTCTCCACCTTCTCCACTTTGCCACTACTCAACCTCGACACTTTCTTCCAGAGAAGAGGTCAAGTGGTTACAATAGTATGATATAAATATATTTTAATTCTATTGAACTAAATAAGAAGTATGGACAAGTCGAACTCTGAGATAAGTCTAACACATAACAATTCAAGTTGAACAACTCAATCATTCAATCTTCTCATACAGAGCATTTTTTGTAGCTATTCTCATCTATTACATCCTACAGAGTCTGATACTCTGACCTCAACATTCTCTTTCTTTCCTCCCTACAACCAACCCTTCTCCTTCTCATTTGTGACTGAAGAAAGACTGGAACAACCATTGTTTGATTTAAGCTAGGATTGTATAGATTGATCTCTCGAATCTAAACAAAGTACTTCAACACTACAAATGTTTAAGGATTGAAAAATTATCACCTGCTCACCCCACTTTAACTTAAATTACACTTCAATTTATTTTCCCCCACAAACATTAGTATGTGGATCTCAACCGGTAATCCAACAGATGGAAGGACGATATATCATGAAATACATTGACTAAGGAGGATTACTAGGGGAGAAGTTGATGGAATAGAAGGTCAAGAGAATATCAATCAACTACCAGGCGCGAGAGAGAATTCTTTATCGGTATTCAAGAAGAAGGGATAGAAATCTTAAAGTCAATACCCCATGGGGATGCATAAAACCACAATGGAACAAGAAATCCCGCACAAAAAGTTAAATTACAATGGTATTTCCGGCCGTATATGCATGAGGATGAAAAAAATATATCACATCAATGTGAAGAATGTCAGAGGTCAAGAAAATACATACTCCAGCAACGAGCTTAAAATTGGTGTTGGGGTATTGGCCCTCGCTAAATAGGTGTAGATGGTGGGTTTTTGTCAAGGGTAAAATAGTAAAATATTACATCTCTGACCCGGGTCTCAGAGATATTAAACCTCAGAATTCTGCAAAGAGTTTTAAGGCAGGTGCTCATCCCCGTCTCTCTATATGTATGACTGAATTCGTCAGAATACTACATATACGATTAAACTTACTGAATGAATCAACATTCATCACTGTACAAAATCATTAGAATAACACTGGTTCTTATTACAACATTCCTAGGTGTTCTATGATTTTTACATAATAAATCTCAAGCTCCTAGATGGATTTCCCACTAGTATAGAGCCATTTGAGTATCATTTGGTACTATATTCCACAACTGAATTCCCAAAAATTACATCTTGTCAATATTCATGTTCAACTGAATGACATTGGATTACTAAAAATACATATACAACTTTGTATAGAAGTATGTAGCAAGTTACATATGAATTTACTCGACTAAAGTACCATAGTTGTGGTTAGATACCAAGCCAAAAATTATGCTAAAATAAAAAATATAGCTTCTACTAGCTAAGTCTAGCCTTGGTCACGTTAATTCTTGCTTAAGGAAGCAACTAACGTGAATGGCACAAAAGAGAATTCAATTTAGGGCTTGAGAAACACTAAAATTGAGTTTGCAACATTTATAAGTGTCTCAAACAACCAACTTCCTTCCAACCCTAATTCGGCAAAGGGAACGACTCAAAATTAAATTTACAATGCTTATAAGCGTCGCAAATATCTCACTTGGACGGCCAAGCCCTACCTTGTCCGTCTTAGCAAGTACTTGTCCGTCCAACCAAGGTTTGTTCGTCCAACCGTCCATCTTCAGCGCTTGTTCGTCCAGCCAAGGCTTGTCCGCCTTAACACCTAGGAAGCTGGTCTTCCTTAGCTACCCAACCTGGTTCTGCTCACTTAATATACGAAATTCATGGTCAATCCGATCTTGAACAACGAAAAACCTTATCTGCAAAGTCTAGATATCCTCGTTTTGTAAGAGAAAGCCTGCTTTGTAAATAAATTTGACATGACATCTGCTTTATTTAGATTGCTCTGTACCTAGCAAGCTTGTCCTCCGTAGCTACCTAGCAATGTTTTTCCGTCCAAGATTGCCTTTTCCGTCCAAGTTTTCTCCATTGCTTGTGCGACCAACCCTTTTATCCCTCATCTTGTCTATCAAAGGTCATACTAGGACTCAGTCATTTAATTTCATATGTGGCCTCACACACATATATTTTCATGTGCGGCCTCACATACATATTCTTGTGCTCAGCATGCCACACATATACTCACACTCAGCATGCTACACCTATTTTATACAAAACAAGCACGTCAATGCTAACTAAATTATTTGAACTCATATTTTCCTCATAAATACAAACAATACTTACATTTTAAGTTAGTCTTGCTAGACTCGTTAGGCTAGTCAAGCAGGACAGTTCATGAGACTAATTAAGCAAGTCTCATTCGACTTCACATAAGTAATATTTAATGTTACAAAAACTAAACGAGTTTAGATGGTGGATTTTTAACGAAGGGTAAAATAGTAAAGTCGTCTTTACCCAGCAGTAGAATCAAATAAATAATAGAATTGTGTATATGCTATTGACCCGTCGTCAAAATCATAAAATTCATATTTTATATTCCGTAAAAGAATTATAATATCAAACACTCGCTACAGGTGTCTCATACTGATCCTGTACTCTCTCCGAAAACACACATATAATATTAGAGCCTCACCCGGCTGAGCTTTCAATATTCTACATACAACAATAATATTGTGCAACTCAGTGCTTACTCCTATACAATGATAGGACATCTCCTAGATGAATTGATCACTAGTATAGAGCAATATTGTCCTTATAATGTCAATGGCGTTGATCACAACTCCTTCCCAAATAATTTCTGACTATCCTGAGTGGATGTCAATGCTCTTAGATAGATTGCCTACTAGTATAGAGCAACTTAATTCCTATTTATATTCCCCGGTTGAGTATTTAGAGTGACTTTTACATCAATATTCAAATTCTAATTGAATAATATTGAATTATCATAACACATAAAAATCTACACACGGATACAGTAAGTCGAGAACATCACATTTTCATGTAAGCACTAAATCGCCGTCGCGCCAAATGCAAATCTAAAGCTCCAATAACGACTGTTCGAGCTTGAATAACACATTCTCAATGTTGGTTGCATTAATATCTAATTTTTGACACATCATCATAATCACCTTGCAAAAACGTGACAATGGGTGTAGAATGTGGCAAAATGTTATAAACAACATATGATCCCCTACATGTCTACTACGACATACTAAAAGGGCATCCTATTCCGAGTAACGGTCTAAGAGATATGGCCTAAAACCTAGATGAACTACAAGCTGAAAACTGTCAAAATTTCATCTGGAGGGTTGCTGTTTGCTCTGTTAAGCAACCAAAACGAGCTCAAGACCTAAATCCTTTCGCAAAAAAAGATAGCCAGTGATTGTCCAAATCCGAATTGGGGATAATCATCGAAAACGGAAATCGTATGAAGCATCTACAACGTTTTTACTAAAGTACGTCACGTCTGAAATTTTGGACATAAAGGGCTAACACCTATGGGTGTGAATAACAATAATGGTCTTTGAAGCAATAGCTTCGAGGAGCATGTAGCTGCGAAGAGCATATAGCTAAGAAGAGCAAGTAACTTCGAAGAGCAAACAAAATGAGGGACTTAAAAAAATAAATAAAAAATAAATAGAGAGTTGTGGGACCGACGCCAACCGATCGGCCGGCCGGTCCCTATTCTCTTTTTTTTTTTTTTTAGTTTTTGTTATTTGTTTTTAGGGTTTCTTAGCCCTATTAAAATTCTTTTTCTCCTTCTATCAAAGTGGAAAAATTTAAAAGTTGAGAACTTTGAAATTAAAAAATTCTAAATAGCTGCACAT
>JAJJMC010014932.1:0-10537 GCA_023531435.1 Papaver californicum
AGGAGTTTTGTTCTCGTTAATTGGTTTCTTCTCTACTTCAATTTGACCATTGTTAACTTCTTTTCTTCATGTAAGTAATTTTATTTTTCTTGATTCAAAATTTTCTTTTCATGGCTGAGGGTCTATCGGTGTAGTAAAAAAGATTGTGATTCTAAGGTTATGTATGAATGAAAAGGCCCTTTTTTACACTGTAATTATTGCTAGGTAATTTCTTCATATATTAATTTTTTCCTTCTTTTGTTTCTTTTTGCTCAGATCTTCAATATGTCTCCAAGAAAATCTGATGCTGCCAGCAATCAAGGTGAAAACAGGAGATCAAGTAGGTCTTCTTCATCTCGATATGATGTTTCTCGTCGAGATTTATCTCTTGCTATCCCTTCTCCTGCTGTACCTCGTACCGTACGGGATTCTTCTCCCGATGTCCCTCATGTTGCCCCCAAGAATAAACGGTCAATGTCATCTTATAGCTATCGATCTATGGATATTGAAGAATTTAAAAGAAGACATAATCTTCAAGGATTTAAAGTTTCTTTTGTTGATAGTGCTTCCGATATGATAACCTACGATTCGATGAAAAAATTTCAATATACCCATCATAGATTATTAATTTCTGTTGGTGCCTTGGAAGCTGGTCTTCATCTCCCTCTGTATGAAAAGAACAACCCTTTCCAGTTCACAGTTCTTGCTACTCGCAGCAGGGCTCCACATACTTAACTTCGTTCTATCACACAGTATAATGGTAATTGGTGGCGAATTCTCGATGAATGTACCCTTCGCGGTGAGGGTCGTACCCGTCTTACTTGTTATGTTCCCGATCCTTCAGAACGCGTTCATTATACGCCTGAGAATTTCCAGAATACTTATGGTGATGGTATTACTGTTAAAAATTATGTTAAATGGAGTGTTAGTCCTGTTCGCAAATGCTCCCGAGGGTTTCCTCTTCTTCGAGAAGTTGATGACCCCAGAATCAAGGTAGCTCCATATACCAATGATGACTTTCCTTCAAATGAGAGAATTCGTCGAGAACATGATTATAAATGGTATCGCACCCCTATTCTGATAGAGGGACCTTGGGTATATGGTGACATCCCTGCTAGTGAAATTCAACATCTTCGCAATTGTTTCCCGAAATATTGCCCCTGGAGATTGAACTTTGATGATTATAAATTTGACTTCAAGGTTCGGAATTCTTAGTTGATATCATTCCTTTTAGATATAGTGTATCGATCTTTAATGTCTTCTTTTAAATGTTATTACTTTTTTGATTCCAGGTCGATCCTTCTTTGGACATCGGAATCCCCCTTCCTCCACCTGATCGAGGTATTAAAATCGTCGAGAATAGACAGATCGTCGAGAATGAACAATCGATCGAGCCCGCAGTTGAGGGTAAAGGAAAGCGAAAATTAATTCTCACAGCAGAGAAGAAGCAGAAGAAGCCCAGAACTCTTGAACTTTCAACTGAGGTTGTAGGAGAGATGGCTTCCAGTTTGAATAAGGGAGAAGGTAGCTCGATTGTTGCTCTTCCATTGGATCAGTCTGATCCTATCGATGTTATTCCAGTTTCCTCGATGCCAGCAGAAATTATGGTATCGGAACGATCCGATCCTATTGTTGCACCTCTTTCTGGTACTTCATCCAATTTTTATAACATCGTTTCTCCACTTCCTTTTGATTTCGTGCTTGATTCCCCTGTACCCGATAATGGTGCATTGGAAACTTTTTCTGGCCTTCCTCAAGAAGAGGGAGATGATATTGTTATTGATGATCTTGTTGATGTAGTGAATGAAGTATCTCATGTTGAAGAAGAGAATACATCGGAGAAGGATAATGCCGAGATACTTCCGATTGGTGGTGTGGAAAATATGAATGTTGAAGCTAATACCGCCATTGTTGAAGAAGCTAACATTACTGACCGGACTGAAGAAGAAAACTCTCCTTCCAGTTCGATCCCTCCTTCCAGTTCGATCCCTCCTTCCAGTTCGATCCCTTCTTCAGTTCGATCCCTTCTTCCAGTTCGATCCCTCCTTCCAGTTCGATCCCTCCTGAAGTCGAAGGGACTTCTGAAGTAATTCTCGAATCGATCGCTCCTTCCGAAATTTTGGTTCGATCTACTTTTGTTGCTGTTGAGGTCGATACTTCAATTCCAAGTGCCGATCCTTCTACTCTGAAGTCTATTTCCGATCGAATTTCCATTGAAGGTTTTAATTTAGTTGGTGATGAAGAAGAAGCATATAAATGGTTTCTTTCTCAAGGGCTTTGGAATGTTTCAGTTACTGCTGAGGTTATCAAATCTGATTCTGGCTTCATGTCTCGATTCCGGGATTCACTTAGTGCGATTCCTATGGACGAAACTTTAGATGCATGGTCCAAGAGTGATATTTTTGAGCAGAGTTTTCCTGTAAAGCCTCCTCCAACCTTCAATGAAGTTTTGACTCTTTCCGATAGTTCGTTATATTCACTTCCGCAACAAGCTTTAGCCCAACTCCAATATAGTAACGACTGTCTATTTAGTGGTTATAAATTTTATAAGGCTCGAGCTACCATGATGGGATTGATATTCAAGAAAGAATCAGGGGAGATGAAGGAGAAGAATGCCTCCTTACAACAAGTGAATGATGAATTGCAATAGCAAAATGATCTTCTTCAACAACAACTTCAACAACTTCAACAGCTTCAACATCAACATAATGATCAATATCAGCAACAACAGGATCGTCTCCGAACTATTGAAGGTCACAATCAAGATCTTCAGAATCAAAATCAAGGTTTATTTTTCATACCTTTTCAATTACTATTTTATTTACTTGATTTATATGAAACATTTAAATTTTATACTAGGTCCAGTGGAAAATATGGAGACATTATTTAGGATCGAACGTAGAATGGTACAATTGAATAATCATGCAAGGGAAGTTTTCAAAGAGATGAATGTGGTTAGAGAAAAACTGACTCAACTGAACGATAGTTTTGATTTAGCCACTTGGAGGCGTAATAAAGCAGAATCAAAATATCGAGAAGTTGTAAAATTGCTAACTCAAAAAGAATTAGAGTTTAAATCTGTTGTCAGAGGTACATTTTTGGTTTACCTAATTTTATAGTTCTTGATATCATAAAATTTGTCTAATATTTTCCTGTATTTTCAAATTTGGAGAAAAAATTTAATGAAGCTAAGGATCGAGCAATACAAGTAGAAACTGAGCTTAATACAGCGAAAGATTCAGTGAAAAACATTACTCAAGAGTTAAAGACTTCTGAATATAATGTGACTCTTAGCGCCTCAAAAATTGAGAGTTTACATGCTCGACTATCTACTGAACTTTCCAAAATTACTGCTCGTGAACAAGAGATTGATTCATTAGCTGCAAAATTAAGTGAAGAGAAAAATCAAAAATCGTGTCTTAGTGCTCAAATAGAAGCAAATCAGCAAAGGATCGAAGAGCTTCACAAAGAAATCAACTTTGGGCGTGATTTCGTTCAATGGGTCAGGCAGGATGCTAAAGCAAAAATTGCAATGTCCTTCAATACTGCTTTAGATCGTGCACAATCCGATCCTTCAGTGCTTAGTAAGCGCGCTTCTGTGCCTGCAGTTCCTCCTCCACCATCTCGATCCGGTCTTCCTGATATCTGATTATGTCCTTTGTAATTTCATTTACTGTTGACTCCACTATCTTGTACTTTGTTTATCTTTCATTGATTTTCTTTTGCATCCTTTTGATATGTCTTTAATGTTATTTCCTGCACAAGAAAATGTGATTAAGTAATTCTTTTGGTTATCATATGATTTTCTAAGTACCATGAATTGAAGTACTTTTTACCTCAAATCATGTTGTTCGAGATCCCACACATACGAAACAAACCCGGGCCAGGGGTAAGATACAGGGTTGGTCCCGAACTGTACTCTGAAAATTGATAAACCAATAATTAGGAACCCCTTCTTGATAAGAATTTCATTGTTAATAAAATTCTCTAAGGATAATGTTCACCTTTTGTATATGATTACGTCGTCAATCGCAACGATATCCAGAATATGATGTTCCTGGAGTAATTTTGAGCGCTCAAAGTATATGAAATTCCGGGATTAATAGAATTTTGATTATATTAATAATCATGACAATCTCCAAGATATGATGTTCCTGGATTCAAAGTATATGACATTCCGGGATTAAATGGAATTATAATATTCTCCATGGTACGATGTTCTTGGAGTGATTATAAAAGAAATTAATGAATTAATTGTCTATGTACCTTCTTTTTGTGGTAACATTGCATTGTTATTCACAGATAGTAAAGCTTTAAATATTGTGCATTCCACGGATGCTTTAAAATTTCTCCTTGCAAATTCTGAAGATAGTACGACCCTTGTCCTGCCGACGCTTGAATCACGTATGGTCCATCCCATGTTGGTGCGAATTTTCCTGCTCTTTTGTCCCTTTGGTGTTCTGTTATTTGCCGGAGGACATATTGACCTTGGACAAAATTTCGGGATTTTACACGCTTATGGTCTCGAGCTAATCCCCTTTGATAATTCTCCATCTTTTGGAGTGCCACGTCTCTTTTTTCTTCCAGGTCATCCAATTTTTGTAACATGAGATCTGAATTTAGGTTTTTCTCCCATGCTTCTGTTCTGGTCGTAGGCAAAATAACTTCTGTTGGTATTACTGCTTCCGTTCCATAAGTAAGAAGATATGGTGATTCTCCAGTTGAAGCTTTTCTCGTGGTTCTGTATGCCCATAATGTATTATGTAATTGTTCGCACCACTTATTATAATATCCATCCAATGTCTTCTTCAGATTTGTTGCGATTGTTTTATTTGTGGATTCTGCTTGCCCATTACTTTGTGGGTAAAAAGGTGTAGACTTATGTTTCTGAATATTATATGTTTCAAATAGCATATCGATATTCTTCCCCTGGAATTGTTTTCCATTATCAGAGACTATCGCTGCTGGAATCCCAAACCTACAAATGATATTCTCAAATAGAAATGTAAAAACATCAGTGTCTCTGATTCGCGCTAGTGCTTTTGCTTCTACCCACTTGGTGAAACAATCAGTGGCCACAATTAAATATTTTCTTTTCTTTGTGCCTTCAGCTAATGGTCCGACTATATCAACTCCCCATTTCGTAAATGGCCATGGACTAAGTATTGAATTTAATTCCGTAGCTGGTGCTTTGATTTTCTTACCAAATCGTTGACATTCTTCGCACCTTACCATTTCTTCCGAATCTTTCAACATGGAAATCCAATAATAACCCTGCATTTTGGCTTTTAATGCTAACGATCGTCTTCCACTATGGTTTCCTGCATCTCCATAATGTATTTCTTTGAGAATTCGCAATCCTTCTTTTTGTGATAAACATCGAAATAATGGTCCAAGAAAAGAATGTCGATAAAGAATTCCATCTCTAAGTTGGTAACTGTTTGACTTAAGTTGAATTTTTCTTGTTTCTTTAGAATCTGTTGGTAACACTTTATTTTGTAAATATTGATGTATCGGGGCTCTCCAATCGGGCTTACTTGGTTGATCATTTTCTTGTTGCGATGTAGATGTGGCACTTTGTATGGCTGAGTCATCGATACCATCTTCCTCTATGTTATTTAACACTTGTGCTCTTATGGATGGCTCGTATATTCTCTCAATTTTTAGCGCTTTGGTATTTGGGTCATTTATCATGGACGAGATATACGCCAGTGCATCTGCATGTCGATTCTTTTCACGAGACAAATGTCGAAAAATAATATTTGGAATACAAACTGTTAAACTTTGTACAAGATTTTTGTATCGTTCCAAGTCCTCATCGACCGTTTGATATTTTAACTCGATCTGTCTAATTACCAGCTGCGAGTCACTTGTGAGTCTTACATCACTTATTCCTAGCTCAATAATGAGTTTGAGAGCATGAACTACTGCTTCATATTCTACTATGTTATTTGTATGCTCTTCGAACTCAAGTCAAAATGAGTGTACCATACGTTCTCCCTTTGGTGCTGTAATCACGATACCTATTCCTGCCCCTTCTTTATTTCGCGACCCATCAACAAAAACCTCCCATCGTTGTGAACTACTTGAATCTAGGATATCTACTGGTTCTTCTTCTTCACACTCCGGAAGTCCTTGAATTTCATACTCTTCCTCGATTGGAAAATCTGCCAAAAAATCAGCTAGAACTTGGGATTTCTGCGCAGTTTGTATCTCGTAAAAAATGTTGTATTGTTCTAGCTGAGCGTTCCATTTTGCTATTCTTCCTACCTTCCCTGTATTCTTTAAAACTGATTCCAATGGAGCTTTGGTTAATATACGAACATAATGAGTGAGAAAATAAGTGCGTAACTTCTGAGTAGCAAATACCACTGACAAAATTAATTGTTCAATCTTAGTATAATTTCTTTCTGCTGAATTCAAAGTCTTGCTGATGTAGTATACAGGTTTCTCGATTTTCTCATTCGTTCGCACCATTACTCCACTGATTGCATTTTCTGTTGCTGCTATGTACAAAGTTAACATTTCTTCTGGTTCTGGTTTTTGTAATGCTGGCAATGTGGCAAGATGTAATTTTATACTTTGAAATGCTTGCTCACAACGATCGTTCCATTCAAACTTATTTTTCTTCTTAAGTACATCAAAAAAGGGTTTACATCGTTCTGATGATCTTGCAATAAATCTACTTAGTGCATCCAAACACCCATTTAACTTCTGTACACTCTTTATACTGTTTGGTGATGGCATATCCGTTATTGCTCGTATTTTTGCTGGATCAACTTGAATTCCATCTTTTGTAACCAGATATCCTAAAAATCGCCCTGATGTAACATCAAAAATACACTTTTCTGGATTTATTTTCATCTTATACTTTCGTAGTGCACCAAAAATCTCAGCCAGGTTCCGCAAATGATCACCAGATAACTTGCTTTTTACTAACATGTCATCCACATAAACTTCCAAAGTTTTTCCGATCCATGGTTTGAATATTGCATCCACTAGGCGTTGATATGTCGCTCCTGCATTCCGTAGTCCAAATGGCATTCTAGTGTAACAATACAATCCTCGCGGAGTAAAGAACGATGTGTGTTCCTGATCTGCTTCTGCTAATGCTATCTGGTTGTACCCAGATTGTCCGTCCATAAATGATAACATTTCATGTCCCTCAACAGCATCTACTAACTGGTCAATGTTTCGGAGTGGATAACTATCTTTTGGACATGCCTTATTTAGATTGGTGAAATCTATACAAATTCTTACTCCACCATTCTTCTTCGGGACAATTACCATATTAGAAATCCATGTAGGGTATCGTACCTCTCGAATGAACCCTGCATCTAAAAGTTTTGTTAATTCTTTTTCCACTGGTTCATGATATTCTGGTGCGACTTTTCGTATCCGTTGGCGAAAAGGAATTGCATCAGGATGTATTTTTAATTCATGCTGGACGATGCTGGGATCGATCCCCGGCATGTCTTCTATTCTCCAAGCGAACACATCTGTATATTCACAGAGTAATTTGACTATCTGTTGTTCCACATCTGATTTTATTAATGTCCCAATTCGCACTTGCTTGGGGCATTCTGCGGTGCCAATGTTTATGATTTTTGTTTGCTCTACTGGGGTGAAAACTGGTTTTGGAATCCCAATTGGAGTTGGGGTTCCCTTTAATTGCTACATCGCCCCTTTTTGCGGCTGGTTTTCCAAATTTTCTTGATTTTTGCTGTTGTCTCCTTTTTCACTTTCTATTTTATTTTTTGCATTTTTTTCTAGGTATTGATTTATTTCTTCTTCCTTTGCTCTAATTTTTGACTCTTTTTTCTTTTTACATTGTAAATGCTCCCGTTCTTCATTTATTCTTGTCTCTGCCATTATACAAAGTTTAGCATCTTCTTGATCGCCCTTTATCTCCATCTCTCCTCGTGGTGTTGGAAATCGTAGATACTGATGATAAGTTGATACTACACCCTTTAATTGATGAACCCATCGTCTTCCAATTATAGCATTGTACGTGGATGGTGCATCCACAACACTAAATCTTGTCAGGATGTTGATCGGTCCGGCTGAAACTTCAAGATCAATTTCTCCTTTTGGCTTGGACGATATTCCATTAAATCCATAAATGACAAATCGTGAAGTGATGAGTTGATCTTCTTTGAAACCCATTTTACAAAATGTATTGTAGAACATCACATTTAATGAACTGCCCCCATCCAAGAGTATTTTCTTGACATTCCAACCAGATATCAATAACGTTAACACAAGAGGGTCATTATGCATTTCAATTTCTTGATTTACTTCTTGTGCAGAAAATGTTAATGGATGTGCCATCCAATCCTCCCATAATTCTACTTGCCTTCCTTGAACTCTAAAGGCCTCGTGATTCCGAATTCTCTTGCATAATTTCTTGTTGATTGCTACATTCAAATCCGTATCACACTTTTCCACACATGAAATCATATTAATTGTCTGTTTGTTATATGGAATATGTATTGCTTTGCCTTCATCATATTTCTCTGATGGTTCAATTTTTTGAACAAATTCCTTCAATTCTCCAGCATCGACCATTCTTTGTACCAATGCTATAAAATTTCTACAGTTGTTTGTTGTATGCCCTTTGTAGTTATGGTACTCACAATAGTCTTTGGAATGTTGTGTATGTTCTGGTTGATTTCCCTTTGTTATTGGCCATTGAAAACCTGGTCGATTCTTCAAAATGTCGAATAACCTGAAATATGAAATATTAAGCTTGGTAAAAGTTCTTTCTCGAAATTGTTGAGCAAATTTTTTTCCATTCCCTTGTCGAGGATGTTTTAATCCTTTTGATTCAACTTTTGGAAGACATTTCCTTTTCTGTTCTGGTAATTCTTCAACTGAATTTGTTCTCCTTGTATTTCCTTGATTTTCAGAATTAATTCTCGATCCTTGATCCTGTATATCTTGGAGTCTTGCACATGTTTCTATAATTTCTCTCAATTTGCCTTCAGTTTTTGGATTATTTCGATGGATTTCAACAAAGAGCTGACTCTTCCGATCTACAATCCCCCATTTATAATGGTTTATAGCTGTCATTGGGTCTAAATCACCTATTGCTTGACATATTGAATGCCATCTAGTTGTATATGATCGGATCGATTCTTCTGGCCATGACATTAAAGAATAAAGTCTGTCCTCCCCTGAATCAATTGGTCTGTTATACATGTATGCCTCTAAAAATTTTCTGACCAATTGTGCATAATTATTGATAGAATTTTCCGGTAATCTGTCGTACCACAATAATGCTGTCCCTGTTAAACTTGACGGAAAACATCTGCACATGATCGCTTCATGATCGTCCCATCGCGACATTACTCGGTTATAATACTTTAAGTGCGATGTTGGATCCTTGGTTCCATCGTAACATTCAAACACTGGAATATTATATTCTCTTGGTAACGATACGCGCGTTAAATGTTGCGCTAATGGTGTTCGCTTTGCTTCTTTCAATACCTCTTCTATCCTTCCCCCCTCTTTATTTTTTAATCCTTTAATTTCCTCCTTCATTTGTTCCATCGCTTCCAAACATGTTTCCCATTGGGTTCGTTGAAAGTCACTTTCCTGTTGTCTTCTTACCCGAGATGTCGATCCTGCCAACACTATTCTTTGATCTGGATTCCGCTATTCATTTCTTGATATTTGTCTACTCGACGTTGGCTCCTGATTTCGTACTCTAGTCACAGTTGGTCTTTGTTCTTGCTGAATTACATCTTTTAAAACTTGATTTTCGGTTGCTAGTAACTCAATTCGATGGTTGCTTGCTCTTTGTTCCTTTCTTATTTCCTTTATTTCTTCTAATAGGTCCTGTATTTGTCGTGTCTTTCTTCGAGAACTCTCATGATCTGAAGAGAAATTCTGAACCACAGTATTTGACATTAATTCTTGACTTGGGGTATGATTTCCCTCAATGCTTTGTTGTTGTCCTGAATCACTCCCTTCTTCTTGTCTATTTTCCAAGCCTTCATTACTATTTTGGTTCCCAGAATTCGCGTCTTGAGACATATTTTCTAGAATTTGCTGTTTCTTCACTATCTTTTGCCTTCTCGATCGTTTTCCTTCCTCGATATCTAAAAATATTTTCTCAGAAAATTAGTCAAATGAACTCTTATCTATTAAATCATAAGAGATTCTAATTATTATTTTAACTGTAAACTTTCCCTATCACAAGTCCAGCTTTTCCTTCTTCATAAAATCTTTGTTTCATATTTTTATCTATTTTATTCCTCACAAGGTATTTTTCATGTTAATAAAATATACTTATGTAAATAAGCTTTACCCTTACTTTTCACATCTTGCGAAATTAAATTTTTCCATCTTTTCTTACCAAAAAATTTTTCTTTCCTGGATGATTTAGTTTTTTCATTAAATCTCTTTTTCATTTATCAGGTAGGATAAATCCTTTTTTCATCCCTGTTTCTAGCGCCAAATTGTTTATGCCAAAAAATCCTTTCAGCTAAACAACCAATCAAACTCTAGGATTCAAGTTAAATAAATGTAAACTAACAATAGAGAAACGTTCTTT